>CAWUDS030006421.1:0-35830 GCA_963859935.3 Lathyrus sativus | reverse complement strand
AAATTTAAAATCAAAGTATTTAGAAATTAAGAACTTTTTCGTACCTTCTTCTTCGGCTTTGAATTTAAACTCCAGGGAATTCCATATGTCTCTAGCGGACGGATTGTCTGTGTATAAGTCGTATAGGCGGTCAGATAGCGTATTCAGAATATGCCCACGGCATAGTAATTCGTCCTCCCTTCGCAGCATGCGCTTCTTCTTGAGTTCGTCAGAATCATCTGCAGTTGGTTCTGGAATTGGTGTCAGATTGGGATCCAAGACGTAGTGAACCTTGAGTGCAGTAAGCAGGAACGTCATCTTGTCTTGCCATCTGGTAAAGTTGTTTCCATCGAAACGATCCAATTTGACAAGGTCCTGATTCATAACTTTGATACTTGAAACAGCAGCGTCGGAATCCATGATACAAATACTTTTAAGATTGTTAGATAATTCTTCTATGTCGAATGGATCCAGACTGAATCGTGAACGAAATCACTTTCCTTAAAAGTATTTCAAGCACACTCTCAGATTGTCTTAGAGTTGGAACGGCCTGAATACCCAGGATAAGTCAGCCTTTTTCTCGAAACTGCACAAGACTGATGAAGTTTCGAATGCAAGGAAAATGTTGGAATTATATGGAAGAAGTCGTGCCTAAGTGCTCAAGTGCCGTCTACAAGCCGCCACTAGCGCCACTAGCGCCTCTACGCCCACGCCCCCGGATCCGGATCCGGATTCGGATCCGGTTCCGGAGCCGGTGGCGACACCGGCGAGGGGTGTTTTGTATGAGACAAGTGACATAAGTTTTGGCACCACCACATGTGACTATGTGGCACTTTATCCTTTTGGCTCTTTTGGAAATTACATTGTTCCAAGTGCCTTATAAATGCTATTTAATTTTACTCCTCTTCCAATGTGGGACTAAGCATTTATTATAACACCCACTTTGTCATTTTGGAACAACTTTAATGGAAATAAATTATTATTTCCAACAAAAACAGACTTATGTATTGTGCCATTATTTTATTCATTCATTTTATATTTAATCAAACAACCAAAAAATATCATTTTTACCACTCAAATTATAATCTTGCATGCAAAAGTATATTTATACACACAAATATAAATTATAAATATTTTATATATTTTCAAATATTTACTTGTATAGATAAAAATATAAAAATATAAGACCACCAAAATAATATTCAATACAACACTTATAAACAAACATCAATCAAAGGCATATGTCATGTTCCACCCCAAAAATAATTTTAGTATGAAAATTATTGCTTTGATATTATATTGTAACGTCATGAATTTTGATCCAAGACATTAGTTAAAAATTTGAATTTATTTTGAACATAAATAAATATCAAACTTAAATATTCAATTTTTTTTTAAATATTAAATAATAAATCAAATTAAAACCCAATTTTATTCCCACAAGTGCATCCAACATCATATTACACCAAATGAAGGTTAATTCATATCTTCAATTCAAGGTATTTAAAATATTGCTGGTAAAGGGTCAACTTCTATAAACAACGACCATACAAAACAAAACTAAATAAAGAATCAAAAATTCGAAAAATACAAGTATACTATTCTTTTATCAAAATTCATAGAAAATATATAACCAAAATTTAAAAATAGAGAGTAAATATATTAAGATCAAGGTCTAAAAATACACTAACACAATTCACAATAAATATTAATTATTTTTTCAACAAAATATATCATAACGTAAATAGATAGAATTAGGTATTATTAAATTTATGTCTTTGCAAAAGAGAATATTATAACAAAGATCAAAAAGAGTATTCATAACATAAAAATATAAAAATTTATCATCTATTCAACAAAAGAAATCATAAACATTCCATATAAATATATTCACAACATTATTTCAACAATTTAAAATCAAAGTATCAAGAAACAAGAATGCAAATATGCATTCTCTTAATGTTATATGATCCGAATATATTTAACCTGCCACTAAGCCATCATACAGAATTCATTTCATATAAATAAGGAATATAACCCGCCACTAAAACACCACATATCTCATGTCATGATGATGAAAAATACAAAAACGCCATTAAAGCAAATCCTATCACACACACAATCACACAATCCAAATAATAATACATCATCATGCACATGACTAAAATTATTATAAATTTTAATATACCACTACAGCGCTTTAGAAAACACAATTTAGACAGACCACACTTAGACAAATATAGGCAAACAAACAATGACATAATCCTTTATTCTAAACCATGACATTCCTTGTGATAATACAACATATTTTATTTCAATATTAAAACCTATATTATAATATTTAAAACGAATTTTATATATATATATATATATATATATATATATATATATATATATATATATATATATATATATATATATATATATATATATATATATATATATATATATATATATATATATATATATATATATATATATATATATATATATATATATATATATATATATATATATATATATATATAATATTTGGCACTTTAACCAAATCACTACAACACAACCAAACAAAAATTAATAATCAATCTGGAATATATTATAAAAATCAACCCGAAATGTTTATTGTCCTTATTCTATCATAAAATAAATTAATAATAACTAGATAAATTTATAAATATAAATAAAATAATATATTGTTGTTTAATATAAATTCTTATTTTATAAAAAAAATCACCATTTAATATATTTTCTTTTTAACATATTAGCAAGCCGAATCGAGCATCAAAAGTTATTTATTTTTACTGTAAAAATACTATATTTTTTTAAGTATTCAAATAAAATACAAACATTTTATTGACTCTAATCTCATTCTCTAATTTCGAATTACATAGGAAAGAGCTCTTACCTTTGGTGTTTTTCTTCCCAGCTCTGAATTTCCCAACTCCCAATTTTATTAATAATTAATAAGAAATAGACATATTATTAAATTTTCAGATTTTATCTTACTATTTTAAAAACTTATCCACGGCCACACGAGACCTAATTTCAAGTTAACTAAAATAATTAATCCTCTATCGACACTCTCAATTATTATAACACATATACGTCACACATTAAATCATAAATTATTAAATAACCAAAAAAAATATTTATTAAATAACCAAAAAAATATGAATAAAATAATTTATTAAATAAATCATAAATTACAAAATAACCAAAAAAATATTTATAATTTATATTTAAACTTTTAGGATGTTACACGTACGAAATTGAAGAGTTAAACTCTGATAATCGAACGCTATGAATAAATAGAAAAACCTAAAGCAATATAGGCATATGCTTCAAGAAGTCAATATCACAAAAGGAAAGTTTGTTTATCATTAACTTAGTCGAAACAGAAAAATTATAAAATACGCCAAAGCGGCAGATAAGACAAGGCCAGGAAATCAAATACTATTACACAAGGAAAAATATAGGAGAAAAGAGTGAAGGATATTTGTTCTTCTTCAAGCCTAGACGGTGAAGTAATGGTCTCAGTCGTTGTCTGAGGTTTCCCAAAGAGATGGTCACTTAGCCTTCTTCTATACCAAAGGGGCACGTCACTATCTTTGATGTTCTCTCTGTCGAAGGTGGTAACGCCTCCAGACATTGATCTCTTTTATCTAACAGAGGTCTTACTTGAGTCTACGACAGTCTTAGGAGACCCAACGACGGCACCAACAGCACATGCACCAACGTCAGAAGCAGCTGGAGAAGGAATCGAGGCCTTTTCTTCACCCTCACTAGGGTCAAATTTTCTCTCTTTCTGGGTGTTGTACCTCAAAATTTAACCAACCATTTTCTTGTACTTGGCTTGTGTTTTATTTTATTTTCGCATTTCTGCATAGCATAGCATTTGTTCTTGAGGCATGGGATCAAGGTATTTTTGTGGCTCAGGGTTCTCTTTTAGTGCAAGAGTCTAAACAGTGAGCATCAGGGGCTCCGACATTTATTTTGCCCAATTATCGAGCGGTCGATTCTATTTTATTCAACAGGATAATTTTTAGCTCCAGAGATAACACCCAGGCTATCTCAGGCGCTCTCACAGTTATGATATTCAAGAGCAAGTTTCGGAGGCTTAACGGGGCTCAGAACGGGTGAAAACGGGCGAATGTGCAAGTTTCCCTCCAAATGGCGTCATTTTTTGAAATTTGTGAGTGGTTAACGGGTTAACCAATTTGCACTAAAAATGGTTAACCGGTTAACCAAAGCAAAATCTGCCCAGTAACGTGCATTTTCAATGCTGCCACGTTTGGGGTCCATTTTGATCACTTGTGAATTTGATTTTACACCAGAAGAAGGATCTAGAATCACTTTAAATTTGGATTAATTTTCAAAATTAATTTAATTTCTCTCCAATTTTCCATTCCTAATCCCATTCCAATTTTCATAACTTCACTCCAAACCACATTTTGATCCCAAACCTAAAGCATATTTAAGTGAATTTGCTCCAAACCTCACACAATAATCCTCACAATTATATTTCATTTTCAGATTTCACTCTCACTCTTGAAATTTCCTCTCCACTTTTTTCACTCCCAAAACCTCCATTAGAGCTTTCATTTGAGTTCTTTGATTCTTTATTGGAATCATAGAATTCTAGAGCTAAATCTCCATCATTCATCTTTATTACCTTCAATTCACCATTCAATTTTCGTTTGGATTTGGATATGAATTTGGAAGCTAATTTGGAAGTGCTTATTTGGATCGTTTTTGCTTGATCTTCATTTCAACAACAAGAACGCTCTTGGATCTTGAAGAATCTCTGGGTTTCTTGCTTTGATCTACTCATTTTAAGTGAATCAACACTCACCAAAGCAAATATCTGCTTTGTAGGTTGGCAATTCTAGATCTAATTTTGTTTTGAGCTTATTTGGATAATCACAGTGTATATCTATGGCTTTTGATGCTTTTTGATCCATTTTGTTGATTTCGATCTTGGTGATTTGTGATCTCAATGCTTGATTAAGTTTAATTGATGTTTGATCACTGATTTTTGGTGTTAAATTCGTGCATAATTGATCACATGATCATTTGGATGATTGCACATTGGATTAATTGCTGAAAGTGCTTTTGAATTGTTGTTTTACTGCTTCTGGTACAGTGTTAACGGGTTAACCAGTTGCAGTGCAAACTGGTTAGCGGGTTAACCAGTGCAATTTCTAAATTTTTCAAATGGTTAACCGGTTAACCAATTTGCACTAGAAAGTGTTAACCGGTTAACACTGGACCAGAATGCAAATTTTGGTTGTTTTCAAGAATGTTTTGATTTCTTCCCACTTTTACCCTTCATGGATTGATATGATGCATTTATGTGGATTATTTTGGACATCTTTCACTAGTCTTGAATGTCCAATCTCGTTTCTTTGACACGTAATGCTTGGTTTTCGCTTGAATGCATATCATGTTGTTATTGATGTATGATCATTTGCATTTCGTTGCTTGATCTTAAAGAATTGTATGGTTGAGATGCGCTTGTGGTGGTGGCTGCCCCACACTTTTTCCTCCCTCTTTTCTTTGTGTGTGCTTCTTAGGATAGAACCTTTGCTTTGATGATTGATGGTTGATGGTTGTAGGAGCTTGCTTCTCCTATTTCATCTCATCTCTTGTTGACTTGTTTAAGTCATTTTCTTGTGTTTGAGTCTCATTTTGTTGTTGAGTCTTTGTTGCATCTTTGCATACTTGCATTCCATGTTTGCATCCCTTATTGCATTGACTTGTTTAAGTCACTTTCATCTTTCATTTCTCATTTCATTTGTTATTGAATTGCTAAGTGTTTACTTTGTCTTTTGCCATGATCTCGTAGGATTCCTAGTCCATTTGTTTAAGATGGGAGTAGGAGAGACATTAGGTGTTCAATCCCTTGCATGATAACATTAGGATAGATTTCCCCTTTCAATCCCAACTTTAGGATCATTTTGCATGATAACATTAGGGTTGATTTAGTTTCCCCTTAGAGTTTGTGTCTTCTTTTCTCATCTCATAACTTTCATAAGACACTTAATAAAGTATAATAAATGTTGTACGCTACAAGCCTTAAGTACTTGAGGAATGGTTGGGGGCCTCCTCTCATACTGTCTAGAGTGTTTAGCGTATGCCCTTTGGGCGATATGCGACGCATTCGCTCTAAAGTCATAGTCTTTAGTGCAACATGAGTTACAAACTTAACTCAATTCACTTCTTGTTTAAAAAACACGAAACAAAGCATCAAACCTTTTTATTCTTCGGGATTGTTTGCAAATCATTTTCAGAAAGAGTGTGTTAAGTCTTGGTTCTACCGCAAACAGGCATCGTCCTTAACTACTAGAACAAAGGTTTAACCCTACTCGGTTAAAACACTTAACCAACCAGTGGTCGTGTTATCCCGAACTACGTTTGCTCTGATTTCTCATACCAGATGAGGATACGTAGGCACAAGACGACGATGTCTTGGTGAGTAACCTTCCCTCATTCACCCGTAGTTTCCCGAACTACGTTGACTCTGACTTTCCCATTGCACGAGGGAATACGTAGGCATGTAACGGCGATGCTCTATCGAGTCTCTTTTCTTTTCTTTTGTCCTTGTGAGCCAGCCTCTTGATAGATTAACACCCTTTTAGATAGACAATAAGCGTGGATCCCATTGAGTACAACGGACGTGAGGGGTGCTCATACCTTCCCCTTGCGTAACCAACTCTCGAACCCAAGATTTGGTTGCGATGACCTGTCTTTTCCCTTTTTCGTAGGTTTTCTATGATCGTTTCCTTTCCCTCTCTTTGGGATAAATAACGAACGGTGGCGACTCTTCTGTCTTTGTCGGCCCTTTTTTCGCAGTAGCGACACTGGGGAGACTAACAAAATCAGATAGGATGAGCAAAGGATTATATCATGATAAAAATGAACTAAAAGTCAAAGTCCAAACCAAGGTGTCATTATTCGAAGATGTACGGTCAATATCATATGTGTGCAGCCTCCTCCCAGAGGTGGAGGATCTGACCATCATCCTTCCTTAAACAGTTATCTTCAAGTTAGAAAAGCCTGAGATAAAGGAATTTGTTTGGGAGGTTGAGAACTTACTTTTCTAGTTAGTGAAATACTTGCTCTTGGGGAGCCACTAGTCAAATTGTTTGGATCCTTGGGAAGACCTGCAAAATCAGTGGCATGTGTTCAATAACACGGTAGGATAAAGAACAAAGAATGATTGAGTGTTCATGACCAGCATACCTTTCTCCCTGAGAATAGAAAATGTGTCGACTAAACATTGGGCCATCATGGTCTAGTCAGGCGCAAGGGACCACTGTTGTGCCCACTATTCTTTAAACTCTCGAGTGCAATGATAAGAGAGAGAGAGAAAGAGAGAGAGAGAGAGAGAGAGAGAGAGAGAGAGAGAGAGAGAGTGTGTGTATGTGTGTGTGTGTGTAGTCGAAGGCGTGTAGAAAAACATATTTCTTCTTATACGGATGCCTTTGAGCCACCTCTCAGTAGCTGTATCAAGTATACAGAAGAAGATTTTGGCGCTCAGAATAAGACACTTGGGGAGCAGCTGGCCCAACCCAGATTTGCTAGCCACCAAGTTAGGTTGGTAAGGATCTACCCTCAAACCAGCCATCGCAGTAGTAAGTCGTGTCCATAAAAGGATAGGATTGAAACAGGCAAATAAAATCCCCTCGATTTCATATTGCTCTTGTTTAGACAGATGGGCTGGGATAAGGTTTCCTAAACCATTTAGGACCACACTGACGACCGGTGAATGGGGTCATTGACTCAATACAAGTTTTACATCGGTAAAACATCTGAAAGTAGTTTTCAAAGATCTGGTTCTTAAAGAAATTAAATTTTTAAGGTTCATCAATGAACACCAATGGTTCATACCCACAGTATATGGGGAAATAATCTCGTAGCATACTCATACGAAAAACCCATTTAACAACGGTTGGGAAAGATATATAATCACGCGGGCTCATGCGTTGTTATGTAGAGTGTCGTTGTATATAAGATGCTTACAATTACGGCCCATTAACCGTTGTAATAAATTGGAAAACGCGCGCCCTATCACAACGGGTTTTCCAAAAGACCGTTGTGATAAAAATAATGGTCCTAAGTTTGATTCCCAACTGCGTTGTTTTGATATTTATTTATTTTTCTAGTCAACGCGCGAGATACTATAACGATTATGATATATAACCATTGTTAAATTTTTAGCAGAATTAACAAATATTATCCTGCTTTTATAATTAATCTCATTTTTTAACCTGTATTTTTGTTCACCATATCACAGCAGAAAATATAACTCAATTTGTGATAAAGTTATCATAATAATATTACTTGTATCATATTCATAATATCACATAATTGTGTCATATTCAATACACCATAACATCATCATATGAATCTAAGGTAACCAATACATCAACCATTACACCATCAGTCAACATACAAATCTAATCAACTATAACCTATTTTGTCATTATTGTTACAAAAAATGCAATGAGCACTACAAATAAAAAAATCCAGTTAATCTTCAATTGTTTCTTCAGGATCTTCACCTTCAACTTCAATTCATTCTCCTTGGCTTTGTAGGTGTTAATCATCTCTTTCTCCTCATTCAAGTTCTTTACTAGTGAAGAAATTATTTGTTTTGCCATAGGATCCATCTCCTCATCCAACCAATCAAAGTGAGAGCATTTTTTGTATCCTTGAATCTTATACATCCCACAACCATAGAAACGGTGGCCTGGGTTCGAATCGGTCTATGTCGTCATCAACGGAGCGTCGAAATCACACTTGCATACGTACCTTGAACGACTTGAGGACCTGCTTCCATGGCTACAATCGGACTAATGAGACATTTTAATGGAAGGATTTGATGGAAACTTGAAGAAACTAGGTGAGAAGAAGACGAACAATGGCTGGGGGAAAAGAAGGCGAAAAACAAGTCAAAAGGATCAAAAGCGCAAGATATAATAAACAAAAACAACAGCAAATTATGAAGTTCTGAGAATATTAATCAACAACATACAATAACACAAGATATTATGTACTGTTTCAAGATACACCTTTTTAAAATTAATCGTGGATGTCGAACAAATTATGAAGTTCATCTAGTTTATGAAGCTATGAAGAATAAATATAAGGTGAATAAAGTTTACACAATAGCTTCACACTTCTTATACTTCTCTTCATAGCTACACAAATCATATGTATCATAGCCAAAGTATGCACTTTGTTAAGGTGGTGAGGACGAATCTGAAAAAATAAGAACATTCACCAAATGAAAAAATGAAAACCATTTTAAACAAGAAACATAAATGAAATTGAAGCATAAGTTTAATGAACGAACCTCGAGTTAGCGATTGGTAAAAAAGAATCTAAAGATGTATTTGAAGGTTGAAGTATGTTTAAAGAGTGACATGGATGTTAGGGTTATGTTATGAGAGAGAAGAGTGAAATATGTTAGGGTTTTCTTTTGATAGAAATGGCTGTTATGTACTAGATGATAGATATTTTTGCTTATATACTAAAAAAATATCACTTTTCATCAAATTTATAAAGAAAAATCGTAAACCAATTTTCAAATTTTACAACGGTTGTATTATAAAACTGTGGTTAAATAAATTTCAAATTTTACAACGGTTGGTTTACTTCACCGTTTTAAAATTATTTACAATTTAGTTTTTAAATAATAGACTTAAGTGACACGCATTTAATGTACTATAAAAAAAGGAAAAAATGTAGTTGTTAGGAATTGAAGCTTGCTACACATCATTTATTATTACGGTGTTTTAAGACAACTGTCATTAAATTATTGTTTATAAACCCAGCTATTCACTGGGCGCGAATATTTTAACCTATTACAACGGTGTATATGAATCTGTTATAAACATGACGTTGTTGTTTGCGCGTTTTGTAGTAGTGACAGTTGGGGTTTCTTGATATATTTAGGCAAAGGACCCATAAAGGCATGCACTTAACCAGCAAGCACGTAGGAGATGAAAGTAGTGTGATACCATATTTTTCGGCGTTCTGTTTCCAGAGGGGGCTCTGGTATGTAGGCATGGTCATCCACGATGATAGGAAGCTCAATCTCGAATGGGAAGCCGAAATGGCATTTTACTAAAAGCGTCATTCAAAGATATAAGGTTACTAAATGAAGACGAAAGAAATAAAAAAATCTAGGGTTTTATGGCTTCGTAAGGCAAACTACAGAAACAGGAAGGTAGAGAAAGTATTCGAACGAATTTGTTTAAATAAGCAGGTAAAAAGACTATTCATTTTTCGTCTGAGAAAAGATCGGCCACGTGAGGATCGATTCCATAAATGGCATGTAAAAGCCATGGGGAAAGCAAAGTGGAAGTTAGAGAATATCACTTAATCCTCCTAAGGAATATGAGGAATTATAATGAGTCTGCACATATGTTTGTGACGTGTGAAAAGTTAGTCATAATGATTGATAGAAAGCGTGATTAAGATGGTGTAGCACAGAATATTAACAGTGTTGAAGCAATTACAAACTTTTCTCCCCTCAGAGATGGGTCGACGGTGACATTTTTTGGGGGGCGTCTGTTACACTTGGATTTTCAACTACTAGGAAATCTACAAAGAATGTAAGTGACAAGACATTGTCATAAAGAATAAAGTATCTTCATAAAGATATGAGAATATTAATGAAGTATCTTTAAAGAAACATTAATGGTAGGTGGTTGACAAACTAACTACGGAGGGTCAACCAAGCTGTCAAGACAGCTAGACATGGTTTGAAGAACTCGGGAAAAGCCCGCAAAGACCCATATTATAGGGAAATATGTCCAAAATATCGAAAAGGATAGTCGATGGATACATATCCAGAATCTCGAGAAGGGTAGTTGATGGAAGCTCTCATTCCATTCAAAAGGACCCTTTGACGACACAACATAGTATAAAGACTTAGTGATTTTTACAATTCTTGGGTTTTTGAGAGATATTTTCAACGACACTTTGGAAAAGTTATCATCGAGATATCATGAAGAAGTGAAAGAAGTGGAAAAATGGCTACCACTCAACATAGGTTACAAGTAGATAGCATCTCAAAAAAACACGTAAGCGCACAAGTGGAAACCTGAAGGATCGAACGTGGAGCAAATGCAATTATCCCCTAGTGAACACAACTATTATCGACAGTTATATTGTAAATAGAATACACATAAGACTCATACATGATGATTGAGGTTGCAAAATTCCATACACTACTCTTCATACCATTAGAGTACTTGAGTCAAAGAGAGAAACGGTTGAGTGACAAACATGTATGCGTCTGCATCCACCCTTTTTTAGTTTTTTTTTTTGCTTCCTTCAATGGAACATTATACTTTTATTTGTTTAATGTTATTTACTATATTTTACCATATAATTATCAAAAAGGACTTCATTTAAAGTCTTTTGTTATGCTACATTCAATTCACACGCACATGTGTTGACACAAAGTATTTTCACAAATTGCTTTGGAGATTTTTCGAGTTAATCTCATAGACTTTCAAACTCGTGATTATTTACCAAAAACACTGGTAAACCATTGGATCTAGTAATGAAAAAGACCTTTTGATGTCATGTCACACCATAAAAGCAGGTTTTAGATTGCAAAGTTAAAACAAACATTAAGATTTAAAAGTCACCAATGTTACATAATAAGTAGATTTGCATAGAACGACATGACCTATTTAGTACATGAATATAATGGCTACATATAACTCTAACAATATAAATTTTAGTTATTCTTACATATGGTTAGCATAAGAAGTGGCCTTTCTAGAGAATTTGAAATTAGACACATAATATGCCCATTCACCTGAGCAGCGCTTCCACCTTCAGACTTTCTTTCTTATCATCATATTATAGACCAGAGTGAACATACTCCAATTTTGTACTCATCCGATCCACCGTAGTTCCCTTTGCACTAAACTCAAACTTCTATTTATAGGCAAAATTTTGAGGCTCTCGTTGGGGGCACCGTTCTTCCACCCAACACGCCTACCTTGCTCTGACCAGCCTATTTTCTTCAGCATGTAATACTTGCATGTCTTCCACGTATTGGTTGCCTTTTCTCACCTAGTGCATCACCCATTCAACTTGAACACTTACCCTTGCTTCACCATGAAGTACTTGCACCTGGTGTTGCCACCTAGCATTATGATGCGTCTAGTGTGCTAGTAGATTACGCCTAACGAGCCATACTTCTTCAAGGTTTTGTGTTTGCATGTTTTCTACATTTTTATTTGTAGTTTTCTAGTTCTTTACACCTCTTTTTGATAAATGCATGCAAGAAGATCCTAACAGATGTTTTCTTTGCTTTTCATAGATAAATTGAGGTTTTTATAATGATTACTTGTGAAATAAGCCAATAAGTTTTGATGTTTTGAACTTAAATTTGGAACTTATCAACTCACCTTAACTTACCATTTTGTTTAACCTAAAAAAAATCATCAAATGATTCAAAAAATATTTCATGTTGCTTTCGAAATGTTGATTAACTTTGGGTCAATAGTCTTTTTTTTAAAATAGTATTTATGGCATGGTGTTCTTTTTAAATGCAAATTCATAATCAATATCATAACTATACATGAATTGTATCATACCTATGAATATTTTGCTTGACCAAAGTAAGGTTTTTAAAACAAGTCAAAGTCAACAGTTGATCATTCATCATGATCATGATCTCATTGATAATCTCTTAATGGTTAGTGTTTTCCTCAAAAATTCAGATAATCCATATACTATAGTAATACTTTGTATTTCTTCGTAGCATTATCACAAGATATATCATCAGTCATGGATCACTAAGATATTTCTTTAGGCCGCAATATGGTTGGGCTTACAAAAAACATATTGGTTTTTCTTTAGATTCAAAAGCCTAGAGATAATAGAGTCTAAGGTATTTATTTTTCACATATTTATCCTTCTTTATTTCCACTTTCTTACAACCATTCTTTTTTGTGCCTCTTTTACTTTTTGTATGCTTTAACTTTTTATCTTTACTTTGATTTTTGTCAAAGCATTTTTCTTTCATTTCTATGCACCAGTACTGCTTGAGTTTTTCTTTGAAACTTTTCCTTTTTATTTTTTCTCCACGAATTTTGTTTTATAATACCCTTGTGTTTTTCTTGCTCTTCTATCCTTAAGATAAGATAGTGAACATTGTTTTTCTTTTCAATTTTGGATAAGGGTTGTAACCTTGAAAGAACAAAATAATTTTTCATTGTACGACTCAAATGGGTTTGTTAAAGGATTCTCACCCTCACAAGGTAGGCTTTTTAGGTCAAGTAGTTTTTTCCACTCAATACAAATAATGCTTTAATCCTTTCCATGAATTTAAAACATATCAAATAATTAGAAAGACTAATGCAAAGTCTACTTATTCATTATGCATGTCTACTCTCAATATTTAGTAAAACACGAGGTCGCACACTTCTCATTTGGGTAGGCTTTACAATTCCTTATTTATGTCAATTTATTTTCTCTTAACCATAGAAAAAAACAAACTTTGAATAAAGAAAGGAATTCATAAACGTGCTATTTTTTACAGATATCTAGGCGTCAATTATGAATGACGCATTTAAAGAGAACAAAACATTTATCTGTGCCTTTTGATCTCTGGCCTTTTGTAGTCAACCTATTATGGGTGTTTCTGTCGCACCCTAATTTTTGACCTTAAAGATCCCGCCTTCTTTGTCCTTACGTGTTTCGTACGTATTTATCATGACTAACAGGTGTGTGTAGGTACACGAATTTCAAAGGGAGATAGTACTTACTCTTACAACCAAGCCTATCTGGGCTTTTCAGAGAGCATGATTTTGGAAACGGATGGAATGGATTTTATGACCATATCCCACATTAAAATCATGACCAAACTGTGGTTCTCCTTTATTGTATCATTATAGGTTTGTCCTCGAGGATATGGTACATGGACCTTTAAATTCAATTTAGTATACCATGATTCGGGCCACGGTATTTCAAGTTTGGTTTCAATAGGATGTTTGTCTTGGACGGAATCTGACCATTGTTAAGAGTTTCATGGTTCACCAAAATCAAGGTCTAAAGGACGTTGGCTTGATAACATTTCCATGATAAATTAGAAGTGTGCTAAAATATTTCCAAGTTCATGTTTCTTTACGAAGTCACAACTTAATTTCAAAATTCATGGTTTTGCATCCCAAGTTGAGGCACAAGATTCATGCTGTAATATCAAATTCAAATGTAATCGTGGTGGGGTTCATAAGATTCAAAGGAAATTCCCATTCATACATAGTACAAGGGATGAACCCAAGAATCATTTGGTTCTTGTTGTTCTGAATGCATGGTAGGTTGGTTCTTTAGATTGGAGAATGTTTTGAATTCAATAAATTGATCAAGAGGCATAATATGGAAGTTTTATTCATGGCAAAGTACAAACACCCAGAGTCAAGATTTATTCATTACACCAAAAATTGGAAACAGGAAGAGAGAAACAAAGAACCACACTTTTACTCCAAGCCCATACAACAAATGATCATTTCCCATAAAAATACAAGAGACACCAGCAAGACCCATCACTATTACAACCAAAATCAAAATAATAAAGAGGCAGCCGCTCCAGACTTTTTGTTCGGATAAAACCACAATCAATTGTTCAGAGATTTCTTCACAAATATACACGTGAAGTTGTATACATTAATTAAGGGTTATACTGGTACTATGCCAAATCGAAACAAACGGCTACACTTGAAGTGAAGATAAGGCTATCGCATTAACGCTAGTGTGCCTCTCATCAGCATACCGCAACTTGCAAAGAGGCTTTAAAAGCGTGGATTCAAGGATAGGAGCCACCGTCAGCATTACGTTTGAATGGCCACGGTTGATCTTTGTGAACTTTCCTCTTCCAATAAATGGGGTGCCATCACCTACCCGTTACCACCTGTTCAACACAGCCAAGAATTAAGACCAATAAGTTAACAACATCATTGATTCGTATTTACGACAGCATTAGCTCAAGACGCACTCAACATAAACAGGTCCTATATAAAGCTTTTAGAATACTCAGATGAGCAAAGAAGTGGAGGAAACATCCACTCAGCAGAACCAGGAGCCGCTTCGAGCACCCTGCAAACCAAACCGGTATACACGATTAAAGCAGCTCATGACATACTCTAAAAGGTTCAATTCCAAAGTGTAATCAAGGTTGGATCCTGAGAAGAAACTCAACCTGTAAAAAAAACAAACCAAAGGAGATGGAGCCACCGCATTTGAAACTCCTCGGTGGTAATCTACGGTAGCATCTAACCAAAGCAGAGATTGGTGTTCCCTGTAAAGAAGAAAGTGAAAACAGTCATTGAGCAGCAAAATTAAATAGCGAAATACAAGCAGAAAGCCAAAACTCAAAGCTTCCAATCCAAAGCCCAAAGTATACTCATGTTGTCGCGAGAAATGCAGCTCTTCTTCACATTTACGATAGAATCCATATCATTTGACTCAAAGCAACATTGGGTCCTAAGTTATAATATCACAAAACCCTAAAAGATTCCACCGGCATCGCCACGACCGAGTTCGTGAGGAATCTCATTACAACAGACAATAGCGGGATCATGCTCGACCATGGGTCCTCCGTGTCAAGCACCTTGCAGTTTGAAGATGTTTATAGCAGCAGTTATGGCTCATGTGGACCTGCTGAGAATCCCGGCAATATTGGTAGAGGTTATGACTGATGTCATCGACGGTAAAACAAACCAACTGCCGGAGAAATCCTACAGAATTTAGCATCTTGTGCTTGCTGCACCATTTAGGCTGCCGTCAATAGCCTGCAAACCAAACCGCAGACATGAGCATTTTATCTAAAAGAAGTGGAAAACCATGGAACTAGTTTTGTCCCCTTCCAATTTGAAACCAACACTATAATGGTACAGGTCGTCACCTTTCGAATGCAGAAGACACCCAAATGCCACAGGAGGATTCGTCGCGCGTGCATCTGGTACTACTACATCTGTGATATGGCTAGGCGCGCAGGCAGTAAATGCAACAGAGTACTACCGCAAAACAACAAAGGTGTCAATGAGGGGCGATTATCTTCTCCTTCTTTTCTGTGATCACAATGACATGAGCAGCCAAACATTTGAGGAAGCAAGTTGGGTAAATCAGAACAGTTTTGGGGAGACACCTGCTTAGACTTTGAGTAGTCAATAAGGGGGACCTAGCTGTATCTCGAGTTGACAGCAGATACGACGTTTCAACCTGCAACAAAACAAACAGTGGCACACATTTAGATTGGTGAGGAGCAACTTTTAGTTGCAAGGTAAAGCAAGCCTCACAGAGATGTACACACGCATCAAGCAATGAGAATCCTCATCAAACACAACTCGAAAGTAAAAACCGCTTTGAAAGAAAGTTTTGTGGTTGAAAATGGAAACTTTAGACAAGCTGGCAGTTACCTATCGAAACCATTGTATGGGGCTATTAAAACCATAACCTATGGAGCCTTGTTTTTCTAGCAATCCGAAGGCATCATTCTCGACCTGCATCGTTTCTGTCTTCACCGATAAAATCTACGGCGAACCCACTGTTACAGTCTTTCAACCTGAAAGTTCCAATGTAGTAGTGAGACGCAATCCATAATAGACCCGACATTACCACGGTTATGCCGAGTGGCCAAAATTCGGAATAACACCGATCAACAGAAGCTCAAGAAGAGGCTGTGAATCTATCTAAAGTGTGAGAAGAGGGTTTTGGTACCTCGTCTTCTTTACCGGTTTCCCGTGGATGAGTATATTTTTTTTCTTATCTCATGAAGACACTAATGTCAACGATTTCCATCCGTAAACAGCAGCTCACACCCAAAGCAACTTCAAACTTCTCCATTAGAAGACAATGGCCTACATGAAAAAACAAGAAGAGGAGTCATGAATGCAATCCTTAACTCATCAAGTAATCATTGAAGGCAGTCGCAATATGTCAACAATTAAGAGCCTACAGTAATCTTCAAACATTTCACAGCAGGGTCGAAGGAAGTGACATCCTGATCATGCGACTACCCCGCCATCAACCTCCGGTGCAGTAACAGTATCAATGGTCCAATTAACAACAACTGTTAAGATAAGAAAAACAGAAATTAATAAAGTAATTCGAATTGATCCCAATGCGACAAATAGCAAAGAAGAAAGTTACTCAAGGTTCAATAGGAAATCAAAGGAAGAAAGTGAGAAGCTATTAGTGGTAACGAACTTAATAACTTTGTTTACCTCAAAAGTCGTTGCACCAGTTTCATCTAGCCCCTCCATCATATTTGCAACCAGTGAACTTTTACCTCCTTTAAGTCTTCATTCCATCAACGACTACCTGGAATATCAGATGCAAGTCACATTAACGTACAAAGGACAAGATCTCAAACAAGAATTAGAATGCATATACTCTTTCCAAAACCGTGTACATCATGTCTCAGACAAGATTAATGACCAGAAATTCCTTTCCTAAACAAGCTCAAAACATGTCGGGTAAAGAAAAGGAAAGGCATTCAATGTGTTGGTATCTTGCCTTGTCTTAAACAACCTATAAAAGATTGAGAAATCAGAATGAGAAAGGGCAAGGGTTCATGAACGAATCCAAAGCACATCGAAACCCCAAGTCCAAACAAAACCTAACATACATAGAAAATCCTTAAATCGAAAGCCTAAATCAGAGAGAAGAGAAGCTTATCTGTTTTTTTGGAGTTTTCATCGTCGGAAATCATCGTCTCCATCCGCGAATCCACAAAGCCACGCCGCCAAGATCTCCGTCGGGATCGCCAGGCCCGTCCTCAGCCATCGTCGTTATCCACCACAGGCTTCGTCGAAGGCCCTCTCTCCAGAAATTGCCATCGAACCACCGCGCGAGCCTCCGTCGGATTCGTCAGGGAAGTTGTTGCTACCACTTGTACGCTTTACTCTTTCTAACTTTTTGGACCTCCATTTTAAACGAGTTTGTTTGTTTTGTTGCTTAGCATTGGAGTTTCGGCAAGAGGAGAAACGAGGGAAGAAGGAGAAGGCTGAGATGAATCGAAGAAGGAGAAGGCTGAGATGAATCAAAGAGGAAAGCGATCGGAAGAGGGGAGACGGCGCAGAAGGGGGGGGTCGGGATTAGGGTTCCTGTTTCTTTTTCTTGTAATTTTATTCCTTAATCTCATAAATAATCACCCACTAATCACGCTAATCACACACACACCGCTTAATCCACCTCTAACCTCCTCATTAACCCATTCAAACTTAATTAACCACTTAATCTGCCCTAATTACAATTTAAAATGTAATTTTAATTACTTAAGCCTAGTCTGCCATTTAATCATAACCACCCTTTTTATTTTAATTAATTAATGATTTCTTAATTAAAATGGATTAGCAACCCCTTTTTTCTAATTAATAATTTTCTTCAATAATAATTTTAATCATCACTTTTCATATTACCAAAAAACCCCTTTTCTTAAATAATTTCTATCTAGTAACAATAGCAACTTTTTTTTATTATTTATAAATTTATTAACTTTGACCTTTAATCTTATTAACCAAAACTCATTCCATGTTAATTTGTAGCACCATGTTATCTAAATTAGCTTTTATTTAAATAACATTGACTAAAACATTTTCTTAAAATCCTCTTTATTTAATAATTACTATCTTATTTAGAACTAATAATCAAGGCAACTTTTCCTAAAATCAACTCAACCTTTTTTTATAAGATCTCGCTTAAAATAATTTTCACATAAGTACAAATCAAACTACAACCTTTTCTTAACTCGTCTTAAAAACAACCTCTCCCTTAAAATCAATTCGTCTAAAACCAATCCCAACATCCCCATTAAAATCAATCAACAGCGTAAATACAATTCAATCATGCACATTCACATTCACGACACATGCACCTACACCTTAGCGCTTTCATGCGTGTGTATGGCTTTACATTTCCGCAATATATCACAATTTAACATTATCGCAATTTATCATTCCCGCATCGCATCCGTCCAAAGGAAAAACCTACACATAATTCAACGTTGTGTGTAGTGCACATCATTTGCATCATAATCCCTTCGACCCTTGATCCCATTCAAGTCGATCATTTTAGGATAGGACCTACCCCATAGGAAGGACCTTGTCTTTATCTTTACAACTTAGACAAACAACAATTCAAAACAACAAATATATTCAAACATTCAAACACATTAGAGAAAGATGTCAATCATCTTAAGTGAGATATAATCTCCACCCCCATAACAATA
Source organism: Lathyrus sativus (assembly GCA_963859935.3). Lineage (NCBI taxonomy): Eukaryota > Viridiplantae > Streptophyta > Magnoliopsida > Fabales > Fabaceae > Lathyrus > Lathyrus sativus. The sequence goes on along the minus strand of CAWUDS030006421.1, from coordinate 16,590 downwards.
CAATCAAACATGTAGGGACTTTGCCTTAAGAGCGATAAAGGCATACTCGTCAAACAATCCGAGTACCTAAGCCCTTTTCTTAAGACGATGCAAAGACTATTTTCCTACAACTTGTGGCGGTTAAATCTCTCTTAAAATGAAGACACATCTCTTCTCTTAAAATCAATCAAAATAACTACCCTAAACCTGTAGGAACTTTGACCACAGTCAAAGAACCCCTCAAACCCTTTAGGGGAACTACAGATACTCTGATTCCACTCCCGTAAGGATATGTAGGCATAAGATGCGATATCTTATCGAGTATACTTAGAAATAAACCCCTAGGTCTTTTAATCATTAAGCAGATAAACACATAGCAGTAAACAAACATAAAACAAGAGGTTCATGTAGAGTACTACAGAAACTTAGGATGCTAGTACCTTCCCTAAGTTTAACCAACCCCCGAACCTAAACTCTTTTGCATTTGCATTGCATAGTGAGAATTTCGATATTTATCCCTTCCTTTGGACAAATCAAAGATCGGTTGCAAATTGAAAGAACGATTCAAACTAATTAATAGTTTGGTATCCAAATTTCACCGCGACAGTTTCTATGCATTTTTTACTTTTCAAATCATTATCTGAATCATATACAGACAAACTTCCTCAAGGAGTATTTTTTTTTCAAAATTTCAAAAAACTTCAAGAAAATTAACACTTTCTCATGAAAACAATTTAAAATAAACAATTATATGGTAGTTTGGATCATCATTGCATTCCACCCCCTACAAAAAATATTTTCATGTCCTCGGGCAACAAAAAATTTGAGTTTTGTAAGAATGTCCTCGCCCAACCCCACTTTCCTCTCTTAGCTTGTCTGTGTGACCAAGTTGCGTTAGGCGCACTAGGTGGCGCTTAACCCACCTCTGCATCAAACTACATTGGGTGCAACATATTTTGTGCTTAGAGCGACCTTTATGATAGCAACATAACCTGTTCTTTTCTCAGTATTTTTCTAAAATATAGATCTTAATAGTTTGATGTAGTAGCATAGAAAGTGTGTGGTGTTCATATGATTACAACTCAAAGCAACAAAGTCATAAACAAATCTAGAAAATAAATTAAAGCACTCACAAATTCACAAAAAAAAACCATTAAAACAAGTTTAAAAGAAACTCCATAGTTTAAAGTTACTGATGTTCATTCATCATAGTCATATTATTTAGGGTCTTCTTCATATTCTTTTGGATCCTCTTCTTCTTCCTTCTCTTCCTCCTCTTCTTCCTCAATTGCTTATTCATTTCCTTTTCTACTACCACTTGCCCCATCATGTCCACTGCTTCCACCCCTACCAACATGCTCTGGTCCCATTCCTTCTAGATAGAATAGCATATTTTGAGGCCATTGAAGTTCTTTGTCGAATTCTTGTTGGGGCTACATGTGACCGAATGAGGAATTTGTATTTTGAATTTTAATCTCCAAATTAGTCATGGATTCTTGTAAAGTGAGCAATCCTCTATGATAGGCATCGGTTATATTCCATTCATGAGTAAAGCATGTTTGGATGTTTCTATTGATTTCTTCTAAACCTATTGATTCTTGTTGGTTATGGTGCATTGGCGGGGTTGGTATTCTCCGGTTATTGGCCCTATATTGTCGTGTCATGCAATGATGATGGACATATTCATGATCTATTAGACTCACTATACGATAATCATAGTGGTCAAGGAAATCAACTTCATATACCCTACATAGAGGTATTTATATTGAATGCACAATTTCCTAAATCTTATTATAAATAATTCTAGCCACATATAATTCCTACTTGTGAGATGTTGGACCGAACTCTAGTATGGTTGAAGGGTAGCTTCTGGTTTGACAGGAATTAAGCATGAGGTCGAAGTATGTTTGCATGCTGTTGTCGGAGTAATGCGTGTTGGAGTCGAAGTTTGTTTTAACATGAATTAGTCAATATTGCTAGGGTTGTTAGCATGTTGAATTGGGTCTTGCTTGTAAGCCCAATTGCTTAAGTTAGCTTGTACCCTAAGTTAGCTTGCAATGGGTAATTGTTGAAAAGCCCATTAGGTTAGTGCGCTATTTTTCTTATAAATAGGATGCTAGTTTCTCAATCTTGATATAAGGAAAAATAGGAAGATAAAATCCTAATTTCAAGAGAGAGAGGTTATTTTGTAATTCTTGTATACTTGTAATCTTGTTCTAAGAGCAAGAAAGAATAGAATTTTATAACCAATCCTTGTTGTTCCTTGTTGTTTTACCTTGTTATCTTTGTTAACCATAACCCTTGTGTGTTTCTTGATCATAAAGAAACCGTTTATATTTTGTTTCAAGACATTTGATTCACAACAAATTAGTGCGGTGAGCATGGAGAAGATGCCTTCAACAAAGTATGAGATTCGAAAGTTCACCGGAGTGAACGAGTTCGGTCTGTGGCGCTTGAAGATGAAAGCCCTACTGGTTCAACAGGGTTGTTTGAAAGTGTTGAAGGGAGAGGCAGTCATGGACGCTACATTAACGACAAAAGAAAATACAAGCATGATTGAGAAAGCCTGCAGCGCAATATTGTTGAGCCTTGGTGATAAGGTTCTTTGACAGATATCAAAGGAGACTACAACATTGGGATTATGGGTGAAACTTGAAAGTTTGTACATGGCAAAATCTCTGGTGAGTCGACTCTACCTGAAGTAAGCTTTGTATTCATTCAAGACGAGTGAAGACAAAGTGTTGGATGTGTAGTTGGATATGTTCAACAAGCTGATTCTTGATCTTGAAAATATTGATGTGAAGATCGATGATGAAGATCAAATTGTTGCTACTGTGTGCTTTGCCCAGAACACATGCTCACTTCAAGGAAACTCTCTTGTATGGAAGGGAGTCCCTGACTTTTGAAAAAGTTCAATCAGCCTTGTATTTTAAGGACTTGAACAAACGAAAGGAGCATAAACCTTCGATGTTAGGCGAAGGTTTGGCCGTTAAGGGAAAATTCTTGCAAAAGGATGGTAAGTTCAACAAGAAGAAAGGTAAAAGTCAACAGAAATCTTATAGTGGCGAAACATCTAGTATTCAATGTTATCACTGTAAGAAGGAGGATCACACAAGAAAGGTGTGTCCTGAACGCCTGAAAGATCATGGAGGTAATGACAATGCATCCATTGTTCAAGATGACTTTAACTCATCTGATGTTCTTGTGGTTTTAAGTGGCGACTCGAGAAAAGAATGAATTATAGATTCAGGTTGCACTTGGCACATGACTCCAAATAGAGAATTGTTCGAGGAGCTATGTGATCAAGATGGTGGATATGTGTTGCTGGGAAACAAATCTTAAAAAATTGCAGGTATTTGGTCTGTGAGATTCAAGCTCCATGATGAGTCAATAAGGTTATTGACTGAAGTCAGGTATGTACCTGACTTAAAGAGAAATTTGATTTCTCTTGGTGAATTCGACAGAAAGGGATACGTTTTTCAAGGAGAGAAAAGTATCCTAAGAGTCATGAAAGGGTCGAAGGAAGTCTTGAGAGACGTGAAGAAACAAGGCTTGTATACCTATGAGGCTGAGGTTGTAAGTGGTTCGACAAATGTTGTATCCACGAAACCTGTGTCGAAGACAGAATTATGGCACATGATATTGGGCCATGTCAGCGAAAGAGGCCTGGTCGAATTGGGGAAGCAAAACCTGCTAGGAGGTGACAAAGTCAAAAAGTTGGAGTTTTGTGAATCTTGTGTATTTGGTAAATCCTGTAGGGCGAATTTTAACAAAGGCAAGCAAATAACACATGGATCCCTAGATTATATTCATGCTGATCTTTGGGGGCCTTCAAGGAATCCTTCACACTCAGGTGCAAGATATTTTCTATCCATCGTTGATGAATATTCCAGAAATCTATGGGTATTCATTTAGAAGAAGAAGGATAAAACTTTTGAGAATTTCAAAAGTTGGAAGATTCTGGTCAAAACTCAAACTGGCAGAAAGGTTAAGAGGTTGAGAACCGACAATGGCCTTGAATTCTGCAATGAAGCGTTCGACAGTTATTGTGTTGAGTTTGGAATTGCAAGGGATAAGACTGTAGAAGGTACTCCTCAACAAAATAGCTTAGCTGAGAGATTCAACTGAATAATCCTTGAAAGGGTTAGATACATGTTGGTTAGTGTTGGATTGAAAAAGGTGTTTTGGGCGGAGGCTGTTTCGACAACAGCTTACCTAATAAATAGGTGTCCCTCGACTGCCTTGGGAATGAAGACACCTGAAGAAGTTTGGTCGGGACATCCACCTAGTCTTGATATACTGAGAGTATTTGGTTGTATGGCCTATGCTCATATTAGGCAAGACAAGTTCGAACCTAGAGCTCTGAAATGCATGTTCATGGGATACCTTTAATATGTCAAAGTTTATAAGCTATGGTGCCTAGAGCCAGTTCATAGGAGGTGGGTAACCATCGATATGTAGTTTTCAATGAAGCAAATATGACTTTCAAGAAAACGGATGATGTTGACGAAGAGCTGGAACAGGGAGAGATTCCTGTTGAGGTGGAGCATGTTAATGTTGAATTGCATACCCTAGATGAAATCGAAGAAGACACAGAAGATGTTGTCGAAGAAGAGGAGATTGATAATGACTACCTGCTAGCAAGAGACAGGTTGAGGAGAGTCATCAAGGCACCTTGGAGACTTGGGTATGCAGATCTTATAGCTTATGCCTTAATCTCTGCAAGTGAGGTTCTAGACAAAGAACCTAGAGACTATAAGGAAGTTATGAGTAGTCAAAAGAAAACTGAATGGCCGAAGGCCATAGATGATGAGATGAAATCTCTTCATGATAATAGTACCTGGGAACTGATCAAGAAACCTGCTAGATTGGTTGCTTGATCAGAAGGAGTGGCGTCGAAGAGATACAAGGCAAGATTGGTTGCTAGGGGGTTCACTCAGAAAGAAGGTGTCGACTTTAATGATGTGTTCTCTCATGTTGTGAAGCACGGATCCATTTGAATGTTGCTTGCCACAGTGGCAGATTTCGACGTTGAACTGGAACAGATAGATGTGAAGATTGTGTTCTTGTATGGTGATTTAGATGAAAAAATCCTGATGAGGAAACCTGAAGGGTATGTCAAAAAAGGGAAGGAAGATTATGTGTGCAAGCTGAATAGATCCTTATATGAACTGAAACAATCTCCTCGAAAATGGAATAGGAGATTCAACAAGTTCATGGCACGCATAAGTTTCATCAGAAGTCAGTTCGACCATTGTGTTTACTTCAGATATCGACCGGGTAATTCATTTGTTATTTTGTTGCTCTATGTGGATGATATTCTAATAGCAAGCAACAATGTCGAAGATGTAATAAGGGTGAAGTCTAAACTCAATAAGGAGTTCGACGTGCAGGATCTGAGAGCTGCATCTAGGATTCTTAAGATTGACATCTGAAGAGATAGAAAGTAGTCGAAATTATGCTTATCTCAAGAGGCATACCTACAGAAGGTTCTCAAAAAATTTGGTATGTCAAATTCAAAGCCTGTTGTGACTCTGAAAACCCTCAATTCAAGCTGAGTATAGATCATTGTCCCAGCACTGATGTTGAAAGAACTTATATGAATAGAATTCCATATGATAACATAGTAGGTTCTTTGATGTATGTTATGGTATGTACTAAACCTGGCATAGCATATGCAGTAAGTCTTGTAAGCAGGTACATGGAAAATCCTGGAAAGGTTCACTGGCAAGCATTGAAGTGGATTCTAAGGTACATAAATGGGTCTCTGAATTGAGTCCTAATTTATGGTGGAGACTTGGGTGAAGATAGTAAAGAAGCAATCGAAGGATATATCGACTCTGATTATGTAGGTTGTATGGATTCTAGAAAACCTATTTATGGATATGTGTTCACTATGTTTGGAATAGTAATCAGTTGGAAAGCTACACTTCAGAAGGTCGTTGCCTTTATCAACCACTGAAGCAGAATATATCGCCCTAACTAAAGTTGTGAAGGAAGCATTGTGGTTTGAAGGTTTTGCAAAGGAGCTAAAACTTCAAGGTCGAGTTATCACTGTTAAATGTGATAGTCAAAGTGCAATACATCTGTCAAAGAATTCAGCCTATCATGAGCGAACCAAGCATATTAATGTGAGGTTGCATTTCATCAGAGGGGTAATCGAGCATGGAGAAGTCCAAGTGCTGAAGGTTTCGGAAGATCATAATGCTGCTGATAAGATCACCAAGATGTTGCCCAGTTACAAGTTTTTCCATTGTATGCAGTTGATAAAGCTGCATGAAGAAAGCTAGTTCCTTATTGTTATAGAGTTAGATCCAAGGTGGATGTTTGTGAGATGCTGGATTGAACTCTAGTATGATTGAAGGGTAGCTTCTGGTTCGACACGAATTAAGCATGAGGTCGAAGTATGTTCGCATGCTGTTGTCGGAGTAATGTGTGTTGTAGTCAAAGTTTGTTCTAACATGCATTAGTCAATATTGCTATGGTTGTTAGCATGTTGAATTGGGCCTTGCTTGTAAGCCTAATTGCTTAAGTTAGCTTGTACCCTAACTTAGCTTGTGATGGGTAATTATTGAAAAACCCATTAAGTTAGTGTGTTATTTTTCTTATAAATAGGATGCTAGTTTCTCAATCTTGATATAATGGAAAATAGGAAGATAAAATCCTAATTTCAAGATAGAGAGGTTTTTTTGTTATTCTTGTATACTTGTAATCTTGTTCTAAGAGTAAGGAAAGAATAGCAGTTTATAACAAATCCTTGTTGTTCCTTGGTGTTTTATCTTGTTATCTTTGTTAACCCTAACCCTTGTGTGTTTCTTGATCATAAAGAAACTGTTTATATTTTGTTTCAAGACATCTGATTCACAACACTACTAAAATTGAATAAATCTAATGAGGTGTGTCATTTGTCTTGTGGAGGAGGTATTTAATTTAGGAGTGGCATTATGAAGGAGAAAAATTTGCCATATATGAACTTCTCTGGTAAGGTTAGATTTCTTGAAGTTAATATGCTTACCTGACCAAAATATTTCATATATTTCATGCTCAATACAGATGTTAGTGGATATTCTATCATAGTTTCAATTGTTCCCATGAACCTCCCATGAGAAGACATTCAATCCTCCTTGAAGTGAATCGCAAGGATATTTAAGGTAATCATGTATAGTGTATCAGTCATATGGATTTGTTCTTCCGCTCACCCAAGATGTTCTTTCCATTAATGCATATTCTCTTGCAAGCTTGGAATTAGCATAGAAATCCCTAAGGATTTCTACATTAACTTCATCTGGAGGGTTTGCAAAAAACTTCCATCTTCTGCTAACTTTTTCACGTATGAATTTAGATAACTCTTTCGGGTCTTCCATTTGAACTCTTCTTTCAGCCACCAATTGTCTACTCCTAAGTTCTTCAAAAACTTCTTCGTGCTTCAGACTTTTGAATTGATTTATATCATATGGCACTCTCGAGGATTCTTTTACGGATTGTCTCTTTCGTCCAATAACAAATTTCTTTAGGGCCATCTTCACAAAAACATATGAACATATATATTTTTTATTATGGCTAATTAAACGTTAAACATGGTAGACTTCTAATCTTATGCACACTATTTTGTTTTCATATTCTCGTTGGACGAGGCTCATAACTCGCCTAGCGCGACAATTTTTTTCAAACCATTTTTTGTATTTCTGAGTATAAAATTAGTATAAGAGAATATGAAAGTGATGTTTTTGATGTTTCATCCTAGGAACATGAACTGAGGATTTCATCATTAGTGGCATACATGGTATGATCGTTTACCATTTCCTATTGTTGCACCCCAAAATTTGCCCAACCTTTTCTTAGCTTGGCTTATGTTTTCATTGCATCTTCTAGTATTTGAATTTGCATATCATTGTTCATTTGCAGGGGATCAAGAGAGATGTTCACAGCAAGAGAAGTTTACCAAGGGTTCTAAGCAAGAGGTTTTATTTAAGTGGTCCAGTGCTTATCATCATCAGGAGAAGGTCAAAACTCTGTGAGGGAGCGGATGGATAGTTGTGGTTTATCTCTTATCTGGGAGGCCAATTGAAGATCATCAGAGGATCATGAGTCCATGGTTATGGATATGAGATGTTAGGGAAGCTCATTGTGTGCTTTGGAAGCCATTGTGGAGCTTATCCAAGTTATTGTATCATGTGCAAGAGGTTGCAGTCAGAGGATTATACACCTAGGGTTTCATCTGCCTGGTGCAAGATCCATTATGGATTTGAAGTGGTTTGAGACTTAATTCCAAGTCATTATGATCACGGAAAGTTGTTTTAAAGTACCTAAGATGTTATTTCAAGATCAACTCAAGAAGAATCAAGGGTGTGAGAAGTTTCTAAGTTAGGGTTTCCAAGCTTGTCAGTGTAAAATCCCCTATTTAGTGCCCAACTTCAAGACCACATGTCTCAAGATACAAATTTCATCTCACTTTGACATAAACATGAGACTTGTATAGCATGTTCTTAGCTTTCTTTTGAGTACTAAAACTCATCCATTGGGTTTCTAGAACTCAAGTTATGATGTTGACAAGTTATGGGTCCTTAGATGAATGTATTTCCAGTCAACCAACTTCCAAGGCATTTTTGACCTAGAATCATGTTTCTCCTCAACTTTTGATGAACATCAAAGTTGTTCCTTATGATATTAGATTTCCAAAAAGTCATAGAAGTCCTTCATCTGATTTGTAGAACTCAAGTAATGAGGCTTGCAAGGCAGGGGTATTTTGGGAAAGTGAGATTACAGGTCATTTTGGTTATAGGTCATTTTCATGATTTTGCACACTTCAAATGAAACTTTTCCCAACATGAAACTTGCTTCAAGTGATCCCAATTTCACCATAGAACATTCATTTGTCATGGATTTGGCTATGGTTTGGAGTTTGGTTAAGGAAAAATCATGAAAAGTACTTTAAAGGCATGAATTAAATTGGATTGATTTTAATTCATTTTCAAGTCATGTTTGTGCATTTTTAGACTCACTTTATCACCACAAAGAGAATGCACCAATAAAATTGGCCTCATGATGTGCAAAATGTGTGAAATTCATGGTTAATTCAAGTGTAAGTCACACATTCAATTTCCACCTTTGGATCAATTCAAGGATTCATTTCCATCCACATGATCAAAGTAAAGCACCAGCAACTAGTTTGAATGAGAATCAAGGGATTTGGAGCCAAAATGCACGTGGAGATGAAGCTTCCATTTCCAAACTTTGGATTTTTTAATTCCTCATAACCAGGCCAAATTGGGCCTCCAATTGGTCATGGATCCATAATATATAAGTTTCTGGTGAAGAACAAACTCTCATGGATGCATTTTGGTGAAGATTGGAGCAAATTACAGTTGGAGTTTTTCAAGAATCAAGTGAAAATTATGAATCCATATTGAAGCCAATTCAGAGCAATTAAACACCATCAACCTCTTCCTTGAAGTTCCTTGATTCTGCAAGGTTTTACGCAAGCTTGACACCATTACAAGACCCAACGGAGAGGCTCTGTTAGGTAATTTTCTTTTCAAGAATTCTCACTCCATATGCATCTATTCCATGCCATTTTCATTGCAAACTGAAGTCCTACTTACGTAGGCAAATTCTGGATAGGATAGAAGCATGTTCTTGATAATTGCAGTTATGAGCTTGAAATTTCTTACTTTTGAATCTCTTTATTTTTGAGTGATAAATGAAATTGAACCCTAGAATCATGATGTACTCAACGAGAGCTTTAAAATGGTATAAAATTCCATGCGTTTTGATAAAGTTTTGCAGCTTCATCTCTGGTGAGGCAAAACAGAGAAGATGACTAGAACAGTGTCCACCACCGTCTGGTTTTTCTTCTCTGTTGCCAGCGTGGATGCGCCACATGGGCGTTGAATTTTTTACTTAGCCAAGATCAAGGGTTAGGATTGTGTTTGACCACCACACGTGCAGTTTGAATTCCACCTCGTTAATGAAACGACTCGTTTCATGCTTGATTCAGATTGTGTTTGGATCTTGGGCTTTAATCACTAATCACACCCCCCCCCCTCCCCTTTAAGCCCAAGGCAATGAACTGATTTCAATTGCTATCTGCACCGCATGCTTTTTCATTTTTTTTTTATTTTTTTTTTCTGTTTTGGTTTTAATCTTTTAAAAATAACTCCAAATGTTAATAAATTCCACAAAAATATTTTCTAGACACTTGAATGTGTTAAATAATTTTTGAAATTTTTTATTTTTATTTTTGGTTTGTTTTTGAATTAAAATGGAATTAACTGTTTGGAGTTGTTTTTAAAGTGATTTTAATTGTTCACTCTTGTGCTTGATTTTATTTCTTGATCAATACCTCTGTCCAATGAGTGAAATTTTTTCCTCATATTCATGATGAGTTGAATAAATTTTGAGGACCATTTTGCCCTTGGTTTGATCATTTTTGGTTGGGTTTTCATGGCATTTTTGTTGACCCTTGATTCTTCCATTTCAAATTGTACACCTTAGGGATTCATTTCATTTGGTGGTGCTTTGATGGGACATTGCCCTCAGGATTTTGGAATCTGGGTGCCAACTCATTTGTGTACTTATTGAATTTTATTTGGAATTAATTGAGAATTTTTCCTATTTTTGAGATATCTTGCAAGTTAGGTTATTTCTAAGGGATGCTCATACATACAAGTGACCTAGTTTGATTTGGAAATGACCTTTGTGGATCCATTGAACTTTTAACTTTTGCTGATTCATCTTGTTAACATATTGAGGTGTTTGGATGTTCATTTTTAGGTCATAAATTTGCTCATTGCTTGTTGAGATATGTCATTCTTTTTAGGCTTTTCACTTGTGCTTCATGTGTCGAACATGCTCAAGACTTAGGTCTTTTGCCTTGCCTAACTTTGCATTTTATTTTGTGCTTTTCTTTCTTTGGTTTATGCATATTATCCTCTCATCCCTACATATGTCCAATGATTTTTGGATCCCATTTGAGATAGCTTAGTCCCTCCTTTAGAGGTACTTGAAGCACGTCATGAATGGTGCTTCCTTGAGGACTTCTTTTGTTTGTTTCTTGCATAATCATTGAGTTTTCTTATGGTTTAGTTGCCCTTATGAGATCCCTTGGTTCTCATATTGAATCCCATGCTCTCATTGAATCATGTCCTCTTCTCTTTTCATTTTGCTTGCCTTTGGGCATTGTGGTTGATAACAAATGGTTGTAGGATTTATTCTCCCATTTCATCCCACTTTTGGTGTGCAATTATGTGCTTTCTTTTGGATTGGTTTCTTCTTTTTCTTTTTCATTTCTTTATTGCATTAATAAAGGTTGATATGTGCTTGTGGAGGTATTTACCCCACACGTTTTACTCCCTTTGCTTGTGTGTTGTATTGCATATGCATACTTGCATCTTTTTATTTTATGCTTCATTCTTCTTATTTCTTATTTGCCATGTTCCCTTAGGATCTCTAATCTCTCTTATTCAAGAGATGATTATGATAGACCTTAGGTTTGAATCCATGTATGATAACATTAGGTAGCATTCCATTTCATCTCAATCATAGGTGAACTTTGCATGACAGCTACTAGGTTTGTGTTAGTCTCCCTTTAGTGTGTCCTTTCTTTTTTCATCTTCAAATTTTCTTAAAACACTTAATAAAGGCTAATGAATATTGTAAGTTACGAGCCTTAAGTACTTGGTAAATAGTGATTGAGGGCCTCCTCTTAATTGCTTAGAGTGTTTAGCGTATGTCCTTTGGACGATATGCGATGCATTCGCTCCTAGGTTATAGACTTTAGTGCAACAGGAATTACAAACAATAATCAATGCACTTCTTCTCTAAAAAACACAAAAACAAACTTCAAATCTTCTTATCCTTCGGGATTTAATTTGGAAAACTTTTTCATAAGGAGAGTTTTGTTAACTCGTGGTTCTACCGCAAACAGGCAACGCCTAAGTCTCCAATGGTCGAGCCGCATACACCTAACTGCTAGAACTAAGTTTTAACCCTACTCGGGCCTAAAACATTTTGAACCAACCGGTGTTCTTGTTAGCCCGAACTACGTTTGCTCTGATTTCTCATACTAGACGAGAATATGTAGGCACAAGACGGTGATGTCTTGGCGAGCAACCTTCCCCCTTTTCACCCGTAGTTAGCCGAACTACGTTGACTCTGACTTTCCCATTGCACGAGGGAATACGTAGGCATAGAGCAGCGATGCTCTATCGAGTCTCTTTTCTTTTCTTTTGTCCCTGTGGCTTGTAGCTAGATAGTTCAACACCCTTTTAGATATACAACAAAGTGTGGATCCCATCGAGTACGACGGACGTGAGGGGTGCTAATACCTTCCCCTTGTGTAACCGACTCTCGAACCCGAGACATGGTTGTGATGACCTGTCTTTTCCCGTTTTCGTTAGGTTTTCTCTGATTGTTTCCTTTCCCTCTTTTGGGATAAATAACAAACGGTGGCGACTCTTCTGTCATTGTCGGCCCCTCTTCGCAGCGATGTGACACCTATGTTCAAGGATATAACTAAGTAAAGAATGAATAGTTCACATACCTTGCTTGAGCTTTTTGAATTGATGGTTAAGATTGAGAGAAAATGAACTTGTTATTTTAGTTTTCTTTAACAATGATGATGTAAGTTATTTTCAAAAATATGAAGAAACAAGTTACTAACCTTTGGACTCAATACTTTTGAACATGGAAACAGTACAGGTTTGTTGGGGACTGTGTAATGTCAGAATCAGTACCTCTCTGGTAGGGTTGGCAATGAACCGAACCAACTCGAAAATAGTTCGGAATTCGATTTGACAATTAAATCGTTGAACTAGGTTCATGAACCAAATGAGTTGAGTATGAGCGAAAAATTAAGTTTGTTAACTAAATGAGCTGAACTTGAGCTATACATAGTTCGACTCGTTAGGTTCATGAGTCAACTCGATTACATATGAGAAGAATTATACTGTCTTTAAGATTAGGTTTAAATATTTACTCCAAATCTTAGACAAATTTAATCTTCAATTTAGTAATTTTTGAATTAGACTCTCAAATGTATCTCTTGAAAGTTGTGTAGGCTTTGAATTAGTAGATTTCGAAGATAAAGTTAAATTTCAATATGTTAACTTTTATTTTATTTTAATATTTTATTTTTAAAAAATATATTTATTTAAAATGTCAAATATACTAAAAAATATTTTTTTTTTTTAAATAATTTTTAAGTCCGTGAATCATGTGAGCTGAACCTAATGAGATGAACCTAACGAGTTGAACCGAACTGTTCGTGAACTTATAACGAGTCGAATTTGAGCTTAAAAAAAAGTTCGTATCAAACTCGAACTTGAATCAATTCTTAACGAGTCGATCCGAGCTGAGGTGAGTTCGACTCGACTCGACTCATTTCCAGCACCTACTCTCTGGTACTATTCAAGATTTGTGTTCTCTCTAGGTGAGCTTTTAGTCATACTAGTTGAGAGGTGACTAATCCTTGGGCGTGCTAGTCGCAGAATGGTCTGCCCATTTTTTCTCTTAGCGAGCTTGTCCTCTAGTTGACTTTGGCTTAGTTTCTATGAAAGTGTTTTAAAGAGAAAATGATTAAACTAAAACCTAGGGAAGGAAAATTCTAAAATGTTGTTGGATTGCCTCACAACAAGTGCTTTTTTAATGCCAGTAGCTTGACAATGATTGGTGCATGACACCTATTACCTTGTAATTTACCTCACAGTCTTTAATTATGACATAGACTTCTCCTTTGTCCATATCCACGAGTATCCTCGCAGTTTCCATGAAATTTATTCCCAAGATGAAAGGTATTTTTGGGTTTGCCTTGACATCTAGTATCACAAAGTCTATAGGAAATAAATGGTCGTCAACCTGTATCAGTACATCTTTGATTTAATATCGTTGGTTTTCTGCATGTCTCATCTTCCATTTGCATATCTGCTACATACGAATTTTACCTAAAAATATCCAATTCTATCTACTACTTAAAGTGGCATAATATTGACATTTGCATATATATTAATAAGTGTTTTTCCAGTTTCCATATTACCTATAGAGACAAGTAATACTATTACTCCAGGATTAGCTTCCTTCTTGGGTAGGTCCTTCAACCTTTTCTCAGCAGACTTCATCATGCATTTCTTCTTCTTTTGAATCTTATGCTCTTATTCCTTGGCCTTCACAACAATTTTATCATCCTAGACAACAACATTGCAATTTTCCTTTGGACTATTCTTGGTATTTAAATTCAATGTGTGTTTTAAGTGTAGGGGAGAGAATCATTGCTTTATTTTGTTTTCTTTGTTTTGTTTTAAATTTTCTTTTTTTTTGGTTTTTTTTGGTTTTGTTTTACTTAGAAACACAATTCATCTTTTGAAATTTTTAGGCTATAGATTAATTTGAGGTTAAATTGTGGAGGACTTAGGAAAAATTTATAAGATTGATATTGTTTTTAACACCTTAAGTCTCCCGAATATGGAAATCGATTTAAATACTTTTTATGACATAGCCTTGAGTTCTCATCCTTTAATAGCTCTTAAGTAGTTTATCTAACAGTCATCATCATCTAGGAATGACACACTAAGTAATTAAGCTAATGCAAATAAGTGAATGATCTGGTGCTTAATAAGAAATCTAAAGGAATTTGTCTTTTAAGTTAGGTGACTGATCAGTACATCTTCATACACATTCTTCTATTGTTATAATTATGCATTCCTACATTTTATTTGAGTATTTTTACTATTTTAACGTGTTTTCATATTTAAATTTGTTTTTTACATTTATTTTATTTTTGCAGCTTATTTTCAGCATTAACAGTTATTTGATATTTGTCCACTGTTCGAATCATAACTGGAGCTTCGAGAACTGGATTGACACAGTAAAGGGAAGCAACACTCGAATGTCGTATCGCAAGGATTCTTGTATTATTTCAACCAACTAAGTAATAGTTTATGGGAGTTTAAATTTTGATTAAAATAAAAATATAGCAAATAAGTGGTTAAAATAAGTTATTATTAAATAAGTTGATCTACTGTTTCGGTTTTCCGACTAATCATTGGTTTTTTTCCAAACCAATTCCCTAAGCGGCTTCGATCTCTATTCGATTTCAATATCAAATGACAAGTGCACTAAGATATTAAACAAATTGACATTCTTATATTTTGAATTAAACAAACAGGTAAACACAATCGCGAATAAAGCAAACACGATATAGAAACGCGATTTAACGACTAAGCGACGTAAAAAAGCAATTAAAAGTTAGGAATACAATCATACGAATTAAATTAAAACATTCCAGTAAATAACATATTAAGCAAATGAAATTTCATAAAATATAACTGAAAGAGAAACAAAAATTGAATTGATAGAATAAAAACCTCAAAGCGTTGGAAACGCGATTACAGTAGATCGACTCCGGATAATTAGTTCTTCATCTTAATCGTACAAAAGCAAAAAGTAAAATCAATGAAAAGAAGGTTCTAAATAGTAGAGTGACTGCCACTAGGTATAGTGAAGCATCAAAAAATTCGGTTCTAACCCAACTGGGTCGAAAAACATAAAAAAACTGGCCCAAAACTAAATATTCCTTATGGCAGAATTCGGTTCCTGACTTCAACGAATTTTTCAAGCCTTCTACACTCTAAATCAACTTCTGCCTAAAACATGAAAGTTGTATCTCTATGTCTTATCTTTCCAAAGCCTATTAGAATGCGTCAATCCGGTTCTCGAAGCTCCAGTAATGATCTGAACAGTGGACAAATATCAAATGACTATTAATGTTGAAAATAAGATGTGAAAATAAAATAAAGGTAAAAACAAACTTAAATATGAAAACACATTAAAATAGTAAAAATACTCAAATAAAATGTATAAATGCATAAGTATAACAATGGAAGAATGTGTATGAAGGTGTATTAATCAATGGCCCACTTGTACTTCAAGGTTTTTAATGTAGGCTTCGGTATTTTTATGGTTGTCCATAGACACTTGCATAAACTGATTGAGTGTATACTTCAACTTTGTCACTTCGTCAGATAGCGAAGGTGTTTGTTAATAATGGTGAAAAGGTTGTATGTTGGATGGACCACCTTTGAATCACCATCCTTGATTGAAATTATTATTGTGGGCAGTTTTTGTTTTGATATTGTTTAGGCTTTTGATTGCATAAATAGTTTAATTCCCCATCAGTGGAGGAAAAAATCCGATTGGATGATCTCTGTTGCAGAGCTCAGATAATGCAATCTTTCTCTATTGAGGTACTTCATGAATTTCCTTTAGTTGTTGCGACACCTTTGACAATTGTTTAGTTAGTTCATCCATCATCTGGCTTAAGAACTTATATTGAGCAAGCATGGTATCATTGGTATTCAGTTTTATGATATCATTCTTTCTTTAAGCGGGCTCCCTATTGTGTTGTCCTTGATGATCATGAAGCTTCATACGCTTAATTATTGCATGTACATGTTTGGCGCTTTTGGACATTGAGAAACTCCAGCAATAGCATCTAGCAACAACTTAGGTTTGTTGCTGAAGTCCATTTCAGAAAATGTGTATTTGCATGAGTTTGTTTAAAACCATTATGTGTACATCTTCTCATGATAACTTGCAAGCATACAAAAAAGTCGAAGT
>CAWUDS030006420.1:0-35868 GCA_963859935.3 Lathyrus sativus | reverse complement strand
CAAAATTTTGATTTCGTCGCCTCTAAGAAATAAAGTTAAGAGACTACAAATAAATGACCCATAATTTATACAAATGGATAAAATTAATATTAAATAATAAAGCTCCATGTTATTTATAATCATCGTATTCACATTGACTTATGGTATATTACATTTTAAAATGTTCAATATCTTTCTACACCATTCCAAAGTTTTAGGTTTCTTTATAACTAAGCAAAAAAGATAAAATACTACAATAGATGTACAAAATTAATTATATTTTATTTTTCTACTCCATCACAAAATTTAGGTTTTTCCCCACTTAAAAACAAATTTAAAAGACTATAATCCATGACGTATTTTTTATATAAAATAGGTAATAACTAAAATAAATAATCAAGCTAGAATTTATTTATATTTACCACTTTCACATTTAATTATGGTAAATTATATATAAATATATTCAATATGTTTCTTCTCCATCACCAAATTTCAAGTTTCTTCGTCACTAATCCACAGAGTTAAAAGACTATAAATGAATGACATATAAATTATATCTACATGGTTAATCACTAAAAATTAAATACTTAAGCTCAATATTATCTGTATTCACTATATCACATTGTATTATGGTATAATAGATGTAAACAATTTCTATATATTTCTTCTTCTTCATCACCAAAATTTTGGTTTCTTCACCTCTAAGTAACTAAGTTAAGAGACTACAAATTAATGGCCCATAATTTATATAAATGGATAACAATTAAAATTATATAATCAAGCTCAATGTTGTTTATATTCATCATATTCACATTGACATATGGTATAGTACATCTAAAAATATTCAATATTTTTCTTCACCATCCCAAAGTTTTAGGTTTTTTTTATAACTAAGCAAAAAACATTAAAGACTATAATAGATATAAAAAATTAATTATATTTTATTTTTCAACTCCATCACAAAATTTTAGGGTTTTCCCCACATAAAAAACAAAGTTAAAAGACTACAATCCATGACGTATTTTTCTTATAAAATAGGTAAGAATTAAAACAAATAATCAAGCTAGATTTTATTTAAATTTACCATTTTCATATTGAATTATTGTAAATTAGATGTAAATAGATTTCCATATGTTTCTTCTCCATCACCAAATTTCATGTTTCTTCGTCATTAAGCACTGAGTTAAAAGACTATAAATGAATGACAAAAAATTATATATGCCTGCTTAATCACTAAAATTAAATACTTAAGCTCAACGTTATCTATCTTTACTATAATCACATTGTATTATGGTATAATAGATGTAAACAATTTCTATATATTTCTTCTTCTTCATCGCCAAAATTTTGATTTCGTCACCTCTAAGAAACAAAGTTAAGAGACTACAAATAAATGACCCATAATTTATACAAATGGATAAAAATTAAAATTAAATAATAAAGCTCCATGTTGTTTATAATCATCGTATTCACATTGACTTATGGTATATCACATTTTAAAATGTTCAATATCTTTCTCCACCATTCCAAAGTTTTAGGTTTCTTTATAACTAAGCAAAAAAGATAAAATACTACAATAGATGTACAAAATTAATTATGTTTTATTGTTCTACTCCATCACAAAATTTTAGGTTTTTCCCCACTTAAAAACAAATTTAAAAGACTATAATCCATGACGTATTTTTTATATAAAATAGGTAATAACTAAAATAAATAATCAAGCTAGAATTTATATATATTTACCACTTTCACATTTAATTATGGTAAATTATATATAAATATATTCAATATGTTTCTTCTCCATCACCAAATTTCATGTTTCTTCGTCACTAATCCACAGAGTTAAAAGACTATAAATGAATGACATATAAATTATATCTACATGGTTAATCACTAAAATTAAATACTTAAGCTCAATATTATCTGTATTCACTATATCACATTGTATTATGGTATAATAGATGTAAACAATTTCTATATATTTCTTCTTCTTCATCACCAAAATTTTGGTTTCTTCACCTCTAAGTAACTAAGTTAAGAGACTACAAATTAATGGCCCATAATTTATATAAATGGATAACAATTAAAATTATATAATCAAGCTCAATGTTGTTTATATTCATCATATTCACATTGACATATGGTATAGTACATCTAAAAATATTCAATATTTTTCTTCACCGTCCCAAAGTTTTAGGTTTTTTTATAACTAAGCAAAAAACATTAAAGACTATAATAGATATAAAAAATTAATTATATTTTATTTTTTAACTCCATCACAAAATTTTAGGGTTTTCCCCACATAAAAACAAAGTTAAAAGACTACAATCCATGACGTATTTTTCTTATAAAATAGGTAATAATTAAAACAAATAATCAAGCTAGATTTTATTTAAATTTACCATTTTCATATTGAATTATTGTAAATTAGATGTAAATAGATTTCCATATGTTTCTTCTCCATCACCAAATTTCATGTTTCTTCGTCATTAAGCCACTGAGTTAAAAGACTATAAATGAATGACAAAAAATTATATATGCCTGCTTAATCACTAAAATTAAATACTTAAGCTCAACGTTATCTATCTTTACTATAATCACATTGTATTATGGTATAATAGATGTAAACAATTTCTATATATTTCTTCTTCTTCATCGCCAAAATTTTGATTTCGTCACCTCTAAGAAACAAAGTTAAGAGACTATAAATAAATGACCCATAATTTATACAAATGGATAAAAATTAAAATTAAATAATAAAGCTCCATGTTGTTTATAATCATCGTATTCACATTGACTTATGGTATATCACATTTTAAAATGTTCAATATCTTTCTTCACCATTCCAAAGTTTTAGGTTTCTTTATAACTAAGCAAAAAAGATAAAATACTACAATAGATGTACAAAATTAATTATGTTTTATTGTTCTACTCCATCACAAAATTTTAGGTTTTTCCCCACTTAAAAACAAATTTAAAAGACTATAATCCATGACGTATTTTTTATATAAAATAGGTAATAACTAAAATAAATAATCAAGCTAGAATTTATATATATTTACCACTTTCACATTTAATTATGGTAAATTATATATAAATATATTCAATATGTTTCTTCTCCATCACCAAATTTCATGTTTCTTCGTCACTAATCCACAGAGTTAAAAGACTATAAATGAATGACATATATATTATATCTATATGGTTAATCACTAAAATTAAATATTTAAGCACAATATTATCTGTATTCACTATATCACATTGTATTATGGTATAATAGATGTAAACAATATCTATATATTTCTTCTATTCATCACCAAAATTTTGGTTTCTTCACCTCTAAGTAACTAAGTTAAGAGACTACAAATTAATGACCCATAATTTATATAAATGGATAACAATTAAAATTATATAATCAAGCTCAATGTTGTTTATATTCATCATATTCACATTGACTTATGGTATAGTACATCTAAAAATATTCAATATTTTTCTTACCATCCCAAAGTTTTAGGTTTTTTTTTATAAATAAGCAAAAAACATAAAAGACTATAATAGATATAAAAAATTAATTATATTTTATTTTTCAACTCCATCACAAAATTTTAGGTTTTTCCCCACTAAAAAACAAAGTTAAAAGACTACAATCCATGGCGTATTTTTCTTATAAAATATATAATAATTAAAACAAATAATCAAGCTAGATTTTATTTAAATTTACCATTTTCATATTGAACTATTGTAAATTAGATGTAAATAGATTTCCATATGTTTCTTCTCTATCACCAAATTTCATGTTTCTTCGTCATTAAGCCACTGAGTTAAAAGACTTTAAATGAATGACAAAGAAATTATATATGCATGCGTAATCACTAAAATTAAATACTTAAGCTCAACGTTATCTGTCTTTACTATAATCACGTTGTATTATGGTATAATAGATGTAAACAATTTCTCTATATTTCTTCCTCTTCATCGCCAAAATTTTGATTTCGTCACCTCTAAGAAACAAAGTTAAGAGACTACAAATGAATGTCCCATAATTTATACAAATGGATAACAATTAAAATTAAATAATCAAGCTCCATGTTGTTTATAATCATCGTATTCACATTGACTTATGGTATATTACATTTTAAAATATTCAATATCTTTCTTCACCATCCCAAAGTTTTAGGTTTCTTTATAACTAAGCAAAAAATATAAAAGACTACAATAGATGTACAAAATTAATTATATTTTATTTTTCTACTCCATCACAAAATTTTAGGTTTTTCCCCATTTAAAAATAAATTTAAAAGACTATAATCGATGATGTATTTTTATATAAAATAGGTAATAACTAAAATAAATAATCAAGCTAGCATTTATTTATATTTACCACTTTCACATTTAATTATGGTAAATTATATATAAATATATTCAATATGTTTCTTCTCCATCAACAAATTTCATGTTTCTTCGTCAATAATCCACAGAGTTAAACGACTATAAATGAATGACATATAAATTATATCTACATGGTTAATCACTAAAATTAAATATTTAAGCTTAGTGTTATCTGTCTTCACTATATCACATTGTATTATGGTATATTACATGTAAACAATTTCTATATATTTCTTCTTCTTCATCACCAAAATTTTGGTTTCTTCACCTCTAAGTAACTAAGTTAAGAGACTACAATATAATGACCCATAATTTATATAAATGGATAACAATTAAAATTATATAATCAAGCTCATTGTTGTTTATATTCATCATATTCATATTGACATATGGTATAATACATCTAAAAATATTCAATATTTTTCTTACAATCCCAAAGTTTTAGGTTTTTTTTTAACTAAGCAAAAAACATAAAAGACAATAATAGATATAAAAAATTAATTATATTTTATTTTTCAACTCCATCACAAAATTTTAGGTTTTTCCCCACTAAAAAACAAAGTTAAAAGATTACAATCCATGGCGTATTTTTCTTATAAAATAGGTAATAATTAAAACAAATAATCAAGCTAGATTTTATTTAAATTTACCATTTCATATTGAACTATTGTAAATTAGATGTAAATAGATTTCCATATGTTTCTTCTCCATCACCAAATTTCATGTTTCTTCGTCATTAAGCCACTGAGTTAAAAGACTATAAATGAATGACATAGAAATTATATATGCATGCGTAATCACTAAAATTAAATACTTAAGCTCAACGTTATCTGTCTTTACTATAATCACATTGTATTATGGTATAATAGATGTAAACAATTTCTCTATATTTCTTCTTCTTCATCACCAAAATTTTGATTTCGTCACCTCTAAGAAACAAAGTTAAGAGACTACAAATGAATGACCCATAATTTATACAAATGGATAACAATTAGTTATATTTTATTTTTCTACTCCATCACAAAATTTTAGGTTTTTCCCCACTTAAAAACAAATTTAAAAGACTATAATCCATGACGTATTTTTTATATAAAATAGGTAATAACTAAAATAAATAATCAAGCTAGAATTTATTTATATTTACCACTTTCACATTTAATTATCGTAAATTATATATAAATATATTCAATATGTTTCTTCTCCATCAACAAATTTCATGTTTCTTCGTCAATAATCCACAGAGTTAAAAGACTATAAATGAATGACTTATAAATTATATCTACATGGTTAATCACTAAAATTAAATATTTAAGCTCAGTGTTATCTGTCTTCACTATATCACATTGTATTATGGTATATTAGATGTAAACAATTTCTATATATTTCTTCTTCTTCATCTACAAAATTTTGGTTTCTTCACCTCTAAGTAACTAAGTTAAGAGACTACAAATTAATGACCCATAATTTATATAAATGGATTACAATTAAATTATATAATCAAACTCAATGTTATTTATATTCATCATATTCACATTGACTTATGGTATAGTACATCTAAAAATATTCAATATTTTTTTTACCATCCCAAAGTTTTAGGCATTTTTATAACTAAGCAAAAAATATAAAAGACTATAATAGATATAAAAAATTAATTATATTTTATTTTTCTACTCCATCACTAAATTTTAGGTTTTTCCCCACTAAAAAACAAAGTTAAAAGACTATAATCCATGACGTATTTTTTTTTATAAAATAGGTAATAATTAAAACAAATAATCAAGCTTGATTTTATTTATATTTACCATTTTCATATTGAATTATGGTAAATTAGATGTAAATGGATTTCAATATGTTTCTTCTCCATCACCAAATTTCATGTTTCTTCGTCATTAAACCACTGAGTTAAAAGACTATAAATGAATTGTAAGTTCAGAGTATGCCTAAGAGGGGGGGGGGGGGGTGAATTAGGCTTATAGGAACTTTTTCAAATTTTTCGTGTTCTTTATTTCTTTGGTTATGTTCTTGGTGTTGGATGCAGTAGAAAGCATAAAGAAAGTGGACACCAAGATTTATAGTGGTTCCCTTCACAATCCGAAGGTACTCCACTCCCCTTTCCACATGAAAGAGAGTTTTCACTATTGTTTTAGAAAGTACAACCTATCACACCATCAACCGGTGAGGCCTATAATCTAACAACAAAACAAACTAGTGTGCAAGAACAATCCTCTTGCAAAACACTAACCCTTGTGTCTAATAATCCTGGATCACAAGTCACAACAGACTATTCTGTAATTATTTTTATAATTTGAGAGTACAATAGTAATATCAATACAAAGATTGATCTTCTCCTTTAATGAAAATTCACAACTTAATCTCAATACAAGTGTTCAAACAAATGGATGTGAAAGGTTATGCAAGTATGAACACTTTTTGAATGTATTTGAAATTATTTGAAAAGTAGTGAATATGATTCAATGATTTTTTTGAAAATTGTTGGAGGTGTTTGTTAATTTGAAATTATCAGAATTTATATCATCCAAAACACCATTTCAAAAGGGTATAATTGAGTATGAGTTAACACATGGAAAGGTATAACATTCAAATAATTTTTGAACTTGAAAGGAAACAATTTTTTAGAAAACGTTCAGTGTTAATCGGTTAACCATATAAGTTAATCGGTTAACACTGTAACGTTGGCCCAAAGAATTTAAAATTTTAGGGCGTTAATCGATTAACCTATATGGGTAATCGGTTAACACTGTAAAAACTTTGAAAAATAATTAATTTAAAAGTGTTATACCAATTCCAAATGACTTTAAAACATGTTAATGCATTATGAAAAATAGTTTATAGTATTGAACACTTGTATATCAATTAAATTAGAGAATTTGATATACCATAGCTTGTGTCCAAGTCTTGAAAGATGATCGAGCAAATGTACATGAAGCTTGAATGTTGATCACTTCCATAATACTTTGATCTTGGTCTTTTGAAAGCTTTTGACTTTTTGCACAGATGAAATGATCTTGAGTCTTGTTGTTGTTGTCATCAAAACCTTGAAACCTTGAGATGAAGCATGCTTCTACAATCTCCCCCTTTTTGATGATGACAACCAATTGAGCCTTGTGCAGTGCTTTGACGATTTTTGGTCCTTGTCTTGTTTCTCCCCCTATGTCCATGAACTCCCCTTTCTAAAAACAGAGGCTAAAAACAGACAAAAAATCTGCACACATAGACATTAGAAAGCCAAAGCTCTTCTCCCCCTTTGTCATTAGCAAAAAGGAAGGAGCTTTCAAACAAAACTAGAAAACATCGACAATTATGAAAGCAATCAAAAGAACAATCATGTAGGTAAGCAAAACATACTAAAATAGAATTAAACATGCAGCAGAGTGCAACCAAAGTAGTGTATGAGTATAATGCAAATGAAACAAAGTTAAGAACATAAACTTAAAACTTAATGACTAGAAAGCAATAAAAGACAACAACATCAGCATATTCTCTAAATGTCCTCATCAGCCATATCCTCCTTGTCTTCTTCCTCTTCTTCTTCACCTTCTTCATCAGATACAACAAAGTTGTCGGTGTTGGTGCGGCGAGAGGTAAGCACAAGGTTTCAGAGAGAAGCAATGGCCCGAGAGGTTTCTCTATGTTGAGTCATCATAGTTTGGTAAAGGAATTCATTTGTAATGCCTCCTTCAGGTACGAGATAGGCTTGGTTGGCAGTGGCTCCTTCATCTGAATACTTATACGTATCGTCAGTATCCTTAAAAATTCCGGTGCTCTTGACAATTGTAATTTCGTTAATCTCATTGGTGGTTGATTTCATCTTGGTGGTTGGTTCACGGTTAAGATCCAAAGTTATCAGCTCCAAAATTCTTGACACTAGTCTGGCATACGGTAGACGGGTTGAAAGAGATAGTTGTTGTTGAAGGTGATACATGATGGTCAAAATCCAGTTGACACGAATCTTGTTCTTGATGGCAAAAAGAAGTTGCATTTCTAAATCGTTAATTTGGGCATGATTTGAATCCTTGGGAATCAGCACATAACAGATTACGTAATGAAGCATCCGATCAGAAACGGTAAGATTCTTCGCATAGCACAACAAACGAGCAGTGCGTTGGTTGGCGATAATCACCTCCTTTGGAAATCTGCAGATCTGATAGTAGAACTCCATCTTGTCGTAGTTGGACCACGACCCTTCCACGTGGTTAACTCCTTTTCTCAGAAAGTACCCAGACGATGGTATTTTCAGCATTGCAGCAACATCAGACATATTTTCTTCCACAATGCAGTCTCTAACAATTGTTTTCATAACATGCTCATCATTTGCATTCATAAACATAGACAGCTTATGCAAAAAGGATTTGACAAGATCCGGATAGCAATTTCCAGAATCCGACACAAATTTATCGATCCTCTGATATTTGAGAAAAGCAGGAAAGTCAAAAGATGATGCTGGAAAGGCCTTAAAATTCACATACTTTACCGGGAGGATGTGACGAACTCGGACTTTGACATCCATTCTGCGCTTCTTGGTTGTTTCCATAGGGATATCTTCTTCATCAGATGCAGAATGGTGTTCTGGTAGCTTTCCCTTGCCGCGGTTTGATGCTGAAGCCATGGATGAGTTTGATGGAACTAAAGTTGTGGGTTCTGAGGAAGTTAGGGTTTGAGAAGATGTGGATGGTTATGAGGAGTTATCCAACTTAGAGAGTGGGAGAGAGGTAGTGGGTTTTAAACGTAGGGTTTGAAGAGGGAAGTTCCAAATACTATTTAAGAGGAAATAGGATTCCAAGGATATGGATTTTGGACACTTAGGAGAATATTGACCACATAAAAATGCATTTAACACATATAATGTTTCAAAATTCTAATTAATTTTCGTTTCTGATTTTTAGAAATTTGAACAGTGTTAATCGGTTAACCATATAGGTTAATTGGTTAACACATTAAAAAATTGAGTCAGTATAGAAAATTTAACAGTGTTAATCGGTTAACCATATAGGTTAATCGATTAACACACGTGAATTTTTGAAAAATGCTTAAAAACAGAATGCATACACATGAAAATACAACACAAATAATGCATACACATATTAGAGAAAAGGTCAGATGTCACCTTCATCAAGAATCCCAAGTTCTCGCCGAATTTTGTAGAACGGTTCTTTCGCCAAAGGTTTGGTGAAGATGTCGGCGAGTTGATTGTGCGTGTCGACGAAAGTAACATCTACATCTCCATTCAATACGTGATCTCGAAGGAAGTGATGCCAGATATCTATATGTTTTGTTCTTGAATGCATGACCGGGTTCTTTGTAATGTTGATGGCACTTGTATTATCACATCGAAGAGGAATGCAACCGAGGTCTACACCGTAATCGAGGAGTTGTTGCTTGAGCCACAGAATTTGTGCACAACAACTTCCTGCTGCAATATATTCCACTTCGGTTGTACTGAGTGCCACACACGCTTGCTTCTTGCAGGCCCATGACACTAATGCATTCCCGAGAATGTGACACGTACCACTTGTGCTTTTTCTATCGGTCTTACATTCTGCATAGTCAGCGTCAGAATAACCAACTAAAGAACAAGTACTACCTTTAGGATACCATAATCCGACGTTCATTGTCCCTTTGAGATACTTTATGATTCTCTTTACGGCTGTGAGATGCGATTCCTTCGGACTTGCTTGAAAGCATGCACACAAACAAACGCTAAACATAATGTCAGGACGGCTTGCCGTCAAATATAGTAATGAACCGATCATACCTCGATATTTTGTTATATCAACTGGAGTACCGGATTCATCTTGATCAACGTACGTTCCGGATCCCATAGGAGTGGACATCACCTTGCAACTATCGATATCGAATTTCTTCAACAATTCCTTGCAATACTTGGGTTGGTTGAGGAAGATGCCATCCTTTGTTTTCTTGATTTGTAGTCCAAGAAAATAATTCAATTTTCCCATCATGGACATCTCGAATTCTCCTTGCATCATAAGTGAAAATTCTTCACAAAGCTCTTGGTTTGTTGATCCGAAGATGATGTCGTCGACATAGACTTGAACCAATAAGGTGTTTCCTTTGATCTTCTTTATGAACAATGTCTTGTCAATCTTTCCTTTTGTAAATCCCTTCTCACATAAGAAATTGCTAAGACGGTCATACCATGATCTTGGTGCTTATTTTAGTCCGTAGAGTGCCTTTTTCAGTTTGTAAACATGCGAGGGATTTTTGAAGTCTTCAAAACCCGGAGGTTGTTTGACGTAGACTTCCTCATTGATGTAGCCATTCAGGAAAGCACTTTTGACATCCATCTGGAACAACTGAAAATTCATAGAACAAGCGTAAGAAAGTAATAATCTAATTGCTTCTAACCTTGCTACCGAAGCGAACGTTTCATCAAAATCAATTCCTTCCTCCTGGTTGTAGCCTTGTGCGACCAATCTTGCTTTTTTATGAACTATGATCCCATTCTCGTCAAGTTTGTTCTTGAACACCCATCTTGTTCCTATGATGTGCTTATGATCTGGTCTTGGTACAAGACTCCAAACTTAATTCCTTTCGAATTGATTGAGTTCTTCTTGCATTGCTACAATCCATTGGTCGTCGCCTAAGGCTTCATCAATCTTGGTTGGTTCAATTTGAGACACAAAAGCCATGTTGAGACAAGCATCCTTTAGATTAAGTCGAGTTGCAACGCCTTGGCTAATATCACCAATAACTTTATCTATAGGGTGATCTCTATGCGTTCTCCATTCCTTCGGAAGATCTTGATGTTCTTCAATGATTTGAGTGACATCTTCTTGTGGTATTTCTTGATTCTTTGAAGTCTCTTCTTGTTGTTGTGATGAACCTACTATATCATCATCATCATCCATAATAATATTATCCTCTTTCGAGGGGTTAGTCTCATCAAACGAAACATGAATGGATTCTTCAATAGTAAGAGTTCTCTTATTAATAATTCTAAATGCTCTACTATAAAGAGAATAACCAAGAAATATACCTTCGTCGGATTTCTCATCAAACTTACCGAGATTATCCTTATTGTTGTTGAGAACAAAGCATTTACATCCGAATATCTGGAAGAATGCTATATTTGGTTTTCTACCCTTGAACAACTCATACGGAGTCTTTTTGAGAAGTGGTCGAATATTGATACGGTTGCTTACGAAGCATGTTGTACTAACTGCATCTGCCCAAAAATATTTAGGAAGGTTTGCATCGCTGAGCATTGTCCTTGCAAGCTCCACCAGTGATCTTTTCTTCCGTTCTACGACACCGTTTTGTTGAGGTGTTCTTGGTGCTAAAAAATTATGAGAAATTCCATACTCTTCGCAAAATTCTTCAAAGTCTGAATTTGGAATTCTCCACCGTGATCGCTTCTTATAGAGGCTATGGTGAGTGATTTCTCATTCTGAATTTGCTTCGCATACTTCTTGAATGCTTTGAAAGCATCATTTTTCTACACTAGAAACAATGTCCATGTGTATCGAAAGAAATCATCAACAATAACTAAAGCATAAAAATTACCTCCGAAGCTTTTTGTTCTTGATGGACCAAAAAGATCCATATGCAACAATTGAAGTGGCCTTGATGTAGAAACCACTTGCTTGGATTTGAAAGTTGTCTTGGTCTGTTTTCCCTTTTGACATGCATCGCATAATTTATCCTTGATGAATTTTATTTTTGGGAGTCCAACAACTAGATCATGCTTTATCAATTTGTTTAGATGCTCCATGTGGATGTGAGCAAATCTTTTATGCCAAAGCCATGCCTCGTTGTTGTTTGCCATAAGACACTTTACTTTCAAGGAAGAGTCATCAAAAGAAATCATAAAAATGTTATTATATCTTTTACCTTTTAGCAAAATGTCATGAGTGACTTCGTGTTCTATCAAGCATTCCTCCTTTGTGAAGTTGATTCGGAACCCTTTGTCACACAATTGACTTATGCTAAGTAGGTTGTGTTTAAGGCCTTCCACATAAAGAACGTCTTCGATGATTGTACATGGAGGTGCACCAATGGTTCCAACTCTAAGAATTTTTCCTTTATTATAATCACCGTAAGTGACGTATCCTTTGGCCTTTAATGATAGACTTGAAAATTTGTTTATGTCTCCCGTCATATGCTTCGAGAAACCGCTATCAAGATACCATTGATTAGACGTTGTCTCGAAGCATACCTACAACACAAATTTAAGTAGTGTTAGGTACCCAAATTGCTTTGGGTCCTTGATAGTTAGTACCTTTTTCAACCCACACATAATGCCTTTTAGCAACACCAATATTACGCACATAGCAAACATTAGGTGTATGGCCTTTAATTCCACAATAAGAACACGTAGGTTGAAAGTGACTTCTATATCTAGGAACATAATTCTTTTTCTTCTCAACTTTTATCTTGTTATGATTTTGATGCTGATTTTTAGAAATGCTTCTCTTTTCTTTAGCAACTTGTCCACTTGCTCTTACAAAAATGGTCTCATTGGTACTTGGTTTTGAAAATTTAGAATATCCTAATCCACTTTTATCATTAGGATATCTTTGATGTTTAAGAATTTCTTCCAAGCCAATTTGACCTTTTTCGTATCTTTCTAAAACTCTTTTAAGTTGCACAATTTGAAAAGATAGAGACTCACAATTCTTACATACAAGACTTTGTTTTTCATTTATTAATTTCTGTTTTTCATTTTCAATATTTTTCATAAAACAGAATTTTGTTCTTCTAAAAATGAAATTCTTTTCTTTTGTGTTGAAATGCTTTTATACAAAGTCTTGCATTCTTTTAGAAGTTCATCTATAACTTCTTGTGCATCATTATCATATACAGAAAAATTGCTACTAACCTCATTTTCTTCATCGGAGTGGTGTGAAGTCATTAAAGCCATATTTGCACATTCATCACTTTCCGATTCCGATGATGAACTTATCTCGTTATCGTCCCATGCAACATAAGCCTTTTTGTTCTTGAAATCCTTTTTGCCTTTGAATTTCCCTTTATTTGCGAGTTTCGGGCAATCCGGCTTTATGTGACCTTGTTTCCCACATTCGTAACATGTAACTTCTTGATTTGATATGAATACTTCCTTTTTCCTGAAATGTCTATTCTTTTTAGAAAAAGAGGAATTTTTATTATTATTAAAAAACTTACCAAGCTTCTTTACTAGAAGCATGAAATTTTCGTCTTCGAAAGATTCGTCATTTTTGTCATCCTTTGTGTCAATCTTCAAGGCAATTCCTTTGGACTTCTTGTCTTGACTTTCATGCTTCTCAAGCCTTCCAAGTTCCAGTTCATGCTCTTGAAGTTTGCCAAATAAGGAAGCGGATGTCATCGTTGAAAGACTCTTCTTTTCCGAAATAGCGGTCACCTTCGGTTGCCATTATCTTGTTAAGGATCTTAGGACTTTCAAGTTGAGATCATCATTGGTGAAGGTCTTCCCGAGAGCAATCAAATGATTAGTTAGATGAACGAATCTCTTTTGTAAGGCAACAATGGATTCACCAGGCTGCAACGGAACATTTCATATTCTTGACTTAAAGTATTAAGTCTTGATCTTTTTACTTCGCCTGTCCCTTCATGCGTTTCTACCAAGGTGTCCCAAATCTCCTTTGCTGATTTACACTGTGATGTACGGAAGAATTCGTCCATACTGAGAGCGCTTTGAAGTATGTTGATTGCTTTCTTCTCATTCAAAATTCTCTTCTTGTCATCTTCATCATATGAGGATTTTATCTTTGGAGTTCCAACACCATTTACCACACTTGTAAGAACATGTGGACCAGTTTCTACGGTTTCCCATATACCGTCTCCTTGAGCCTCAAGATGTGCCTTCATACGGATTTTTCAAAAATCGAAATATTCTCCAGAAAAGAGTGGTGGCTTGTTACTACATCCACCATCTTTGAAAATCGGGTTGGTACTTGCGGAAGCCATACTGAATCGTTAGGAACAAGTTACATTAACCTGCTCTGATGCCAATTGTAAGTTCAGAGTATGCCTAAGGGGGGGGGGTGAATTAGGCCTATAGAAACTTTTTCAGATTTTTGGTGTTCTTTAATTTTTCTTTGGTTATGTTCTTGGTGATGGATGCCGTAGAAAGCATAAAGAAAGTGGACACCAAGATTTATAGTGGTTCCCTTCACAATCCGAAGGTACTCCACTCCTCTTTCCACATGAAAGAGATTTTTCACTATTGTTTTAGAAAGTACAACCTATCACACTATCAACCGGTGAGGCCTACAATCTAACAACAAAACAAACTAGTGTGCAAGAACAATCCTCTTGCAAAACACTAACCCTTGTGTCCAACAATCCTGAATCACAAGTCACAACAGACAATTCTGTAATTATTTTTATAATTTGAGAGTACAATAGTAGTATCAATACAAAGATTGATCTTCTCCTTTAATCAGAATTCACAACTTAATATCAATACAAGTGTTCAAACAAATGGATGTGAAAGGTTATGCAAGTATGAACACTTTTTGAATGTATTTGAAATTATTTGAAAAGTAGTGAATATGATTCAATGATTGTTTTTGAAAATTGTTGGAGGTGTTTGTTAATTTGAAATTATCAGAATTTATATCATCCAAGACACCATTTCAAAAGGGTATAATTGAGTATGAGTTAACACATGGAAAGGTATAACATTCAAATAATTTTTGAACTTGAAAGGAAACAATTTTTCAGAAAACGTTCAGTGCTAATCAGTTAACCATATAAGTTAATCGGTTAACACTGTAACGTTGGCCCAAAGAATTTAAAATTTTAGGGCGTTAATCGATTAACCTATATGGTTAATCGGTTAACACTGTAAAAACTTTGAAAAATAATTAATTTAAAAGTGTTATACCAATTCCAAATGACTTTAAAACATGTTAATGCATTATGAAAAAATAGTTTATAGTATTGACACTTGTATATCAATTAAATTAGAGAATTTTATATACCATAGCTTGTGTCCAAGTCTTGAAAGATGATCGAGCAAATGTACATGAAGCTTGAATGTTGATCACTTCCATAATACTTTGATCTTGGTGTTTTGAAAGCTTTTGACTTTTGCACAGATGAAATGATCTTGAGTCTTGTTGTTGTTGTCATCAAAACCTTGAAACCTTGAGATGAAGCATGCTTATACATGAATGACAAAAAAATTATATATGCATGCGGAATCATTAAAATTAAATATTTAAGCTCAACGTTATCTGTCTTTCCTATAATCACATTGTATTATGGTATAATAGATGTAAACAATTTCTATATATTTCTTCTACTTCATCACCAAAATTTTGGTTTCGTCACCTCTAAGAAACAAAGTTAAGAGACTACAAATGAATGACCCATAATTTATACAAATGGATAACAATTAAACTTAAATAATCAAGCTCAATGTTGTTTATATTCATCGTATTCACATTGACTTATGGTATATTACATCTAAAAATATTCAATATTTTTCTTTACCGTCCCAAAGTTTTAGGTTTTTTTTTATAACTAAGCAAAAAACATAAAAGACTATAATAGATGTAAAAAATTAATTATATTTTATTTTTCTACTCCATCACAATATTTTAGGTTTTTCCCCACTAAAAAACAAAGTTAAAAGACTACAATCCATGACGTATTTGTCTTATAAAATAGGTAATAATTACAACAAATAATCAAGCTAGATTTTATTTAAATTTACCATTTTCATATTGAATTATTGTAAATTAGATGTAAATAGATTTCCATATGTTTCTTCTCCATCACCAAATTTCATGTTTCTTCGTCATTAAGCCACTGAGTTAAAAGACTATAAATGAAATACAAAGAAATTATATATGCATGCGTAATCACTAAAATTAAATACTTAAGCTCAACGTTATCTGTCTTTACTATAATCACATTGTATTATGGTATAATAGATGTAAACAATTTCTATATATTTCTTCTTCTTCATCACCAAAATTTTGGTTTCGTCACCTCTAAGAAACAAAGTTAAGAGACTACAAATGAATGACCAATAATTTATACAAATGGATAAAAATTAAAATTAAATAATCAAGCTCAATGTTGTTTATATTCATCGTATTCACATTGACTTATGGTATAATACATCTAAAAATATTCAATATTTTTCTTCACCGTCCGAAAGTTTTAGGTTTTTTTATAACTAAGCAAAAAACATAAAAGACTATAATAGATGTAAAAAATTAATTATATTTTATTTTTCAACTCCATCAAAAAATTTTAGGTTTTTCCCCACTTAAAAACAAATTTAAAAGACTATAATCCATGACGTATTTTTTTATATAAAATAGGTAATAACTAAAATAAATAATCAAGCTAGAATTTATTTATATTTACCACTTTCACATTTAATTATGGTAAATTATATATAAATATATTCAATATGTTTCTTCTCCATGACCAAATTTCATGTTTTTTCGTCACTAATCCACAGAGTTAAAAGACTATAAATGAATGACATATAAATCATATCTACATGGTTAATCACTAAAATTAAATATTTAAGCTCAATATTATCTGTATTCACTATATCACATTGTATTATGGTATAATAGATGTAAACAATTTCTATATATTTCTTCTTCTTCATCACCAAAATTTTGGTTTCTTCACCTCTAAGTAACTAAGTTAAGAGACTACAAATTAATGACCCATAATTTATATAAATGGATAACAATTAAAATGATATAATCAAGCTCAATGTTGTTTATATTCATCATATTCACATTGACTTATGGTATAGTACATCTAAAAATATTCAATATTTTTCTTAGCATCCCAAAGTTTTAGGTTTTTTTATAACTAAGCAAAAACATAAAAGAGTATAATAGATATAAAAAATTAATTATATTTTATTTTTCTACTCCATCACAAAATTTTAGGTTTTTCCCCACTAAAAAACAAAGTTAAAAGACTACAATCCATGACGTATTTGTCTTATAAAATAGGTAATAATTACAACCAATAATCCAGCTAAATTTTATTTAAATTTACCATTTTCATATTGAATTATTGTAAATTAGATGTAAATAGATTTCCATATGTTTCTTCTCCATCACGAAATTTCATGTTTCTTCGTCATTAAGCCACTGAGTTAAAAGACTATAAATGAATGACAAAGAAATTATATATGCATGCGTAATCACTAAAATTAAATACTGAAGCTCAACGTTATCTTTCTTTACTATAATCACATTGTATTATGGTATAATAGATGTAAACAATTTCTATATATTTCTTCTTCTTCATCACCAAAATTTTGGTTTCGTCACCTCTAAGAAACAAAGTTAAGAGACTACAAATGAATGACCAATAATTTATACAAATGGATAAAAATTAAAATTAAATAATCAAGCTCATTGTTGTTTATATTCATCGTATTCACATTGACTTATGGTATATTACATCTAAAAATATTCAATATTTTTCTTCACCGTCCGAAAGTTTTAGGTTTTTTTATAACTAAGCAAAAAACATAAAAGACTATAATAGATGTAAAAAATTAATTATATTTTATTTTTTAACTCCATCAAAAAATTTTAGGTTTTTCCCCACTTAAAAACAAATTTAAAAGACTATAATCCATGACGTATTTTTTATATAAAATAGGTAATAACTAAAATAAATAATCAAGCTAGAATTTATTTATATTTACCACTTTCACATTTAATTATGGTAAATTATATATAAATATATTCAATATGTTTCTTCTCCATGACCAAATTTCATGTTTCTTCGTCACTAATCCACAGAGTTAAAAGACTATAAATGAATGATATATAAATCATATCTACATGGTTAATCACTAAAATTAAATATTTAAGCTCAATATTATCTGTATTCACTATATCACATTGTATTATGGTATAATAGATGTCAACAATTTCTATGTATTTCTTCTTCTTCATCACCAAAATTTTGGTTTCTTCACCTCTAAGTAACTATGTTAAGAGACTACAAATTAATGACCCATAATTTATATAAATGGATAACAATTAAAATTATATAATCAAGCTCAATGTTGTTTATATTCATCATATTCACATTGACTTATGGTATAGTACATCTAAAAATATTAAATATTTTTCTTACCATCCCAAAGTTTTAGGTTTTTTTATAACTAAGCAAAAAACATAAAAGACTATAATAGATATAAAAAATTAATTATATTTTATATTTCTACTCCATCACAAAATTTTAGGTTTTTCCCCAGTAAAAAACAAAGTTAAAAGACTACAATCCATGACGTATTTTTCTTATAAAATAGGTAATAATTACAACCAATAATCCAGCTATATTTTATTTAAATTTACCATTTTCATATTGAACTATTTTAAATTAGATGTAAATAGATTTCAATATGTTTCTTCTCCATCACCAAATTTCATGTTTCTTCGTCATTAAGCCACTGAGTTAAAAGACTATAAATGAATGACAAAGAAATTAGATATGCATGCGTTATCAGTAAAATTAAATATTTAAACTCAACGTTATCTATCTTTACTATAATCACATTGTATTATGGTATAATAGATGTAAACAATTGCTATATATTTCTTCTTCTTCATCACCAAAATTTTGGTTTCGTCACCTCTAAGAAACAAAGTTAAGAGACTACAAATGAATGACCCTTTTATACAAATGGATAAAAATTAAAATTCAATAATCAAGCTCAATGTTGTTTATATTCATCATATTCACATTGACTTGTGGTATATTACATCTAAAAATATTCAATATTTTTCTTCTCCGTCCGAAAGTTTTAGGTTTTCTTATAACTAAGCAAAAAACATAAAAGACTATAATAGATGTAAAAAATTAATTATATTTTATTTTTCAACTCCATCACAAAATTTTAGGTTTTTCCCCACTTAAAAACAAATTTAAAAGGCTATAATCCATGACGTATTTTTTATATAAAATAGGTAATAACTAAAATAAATAATCAAGCTAGAATTTATTTATATTTACCACTTTCACATTTAATTATGGTAAATTAGATATAAATATATTCAATATGTTTCTTCTCCATCACCAAATTTCATGTTTCTTCGTCACTAATCCACAGAGTTAAAAGACTATAAATGAATGACATATAAATTATATCTACTTGGTTAATCACTAAAATTAAATATTTAAGCTCAATATTATCTGTATTCACTATATCACATTGTATTATGGTATAATAGATGTAAACAATTTCTATGTATTTCTTCTTCTTCATCACCAAAATTTTGGTTTCTTCACCTCTAAGTAACTAAGTTAAGAGACTACAAATTAATGACCCATAATTTATATAAATGGATAACAATGAAAATTATATAATCAAGCTCAATGTTATTTATATTCATCATATTCACATTGACTTATGGTATAGTACATCTAAAAATATTTAATATTTTTCTTACCATCCCAAAGTTTTAGGTTTTTTTATAACTAAGCATAAAACATAAAATACTATAATAGATATAAAAAATTAATTATATTTTATTTTTCTACTCCATCACAAAATTTTAGGTTTTTCCCAACTAAAAAACAAAGTTAAAAGAATACAATCCATGACGTATTTTTTATATAAAATAGGTAATAACTAAAATAAATAATCAAGCTAGAATTTATTTATATTTACCACTTTCACATTTAATTATGATAAATTGGATATAAATATATTCAATATGTTTCTTCTCCATCACCAAATTTCGTGTTTCTTCGTCACTAATCCACAGAGTTAAAAGACTATAAATGAATGACATATAAATTATATCTACATGGTTAATCACTAAAATTAAATATTTAAGCTCAATATTATCTGTATTCACTATATCACATTGTATTATGGTATAATAGATGTAAACAATTTCTATGTATTTCTTCTTCTTCATCACCGAAATTTTGGTTTCTTCACCTCTAAGTAACTAAGTTAAGAGACTACAAATTAATGACCCATAATTTATATAAATGGATAACAATTAAAATTATATAATCAAGCTCAATGTTATTTATATTCATCATATTCACATTGACTTATGGTATAGTACATCTAAAAATATTCAATATTTTTCTTACCATCCCAAAGTTTTAGGTTTTTTTATAACTAAGCATAAAACATAAAAGACTATAATAGATATAAAAAATTAATTATATTTTATTTTTCTACTCCATCACAAAATTTTAGGTTTTTCCCCACTAAAAAACAAAGTTAAAAGACTACAATCCATGACGTATTTTTCTTATAAAATAGGTAATAATTACAACCAATAATCAAGCTAGATTTTATTTAAATTTACCATTTTCATATTGAACTATTTTAAATTAGATGTAAATAGATTTCAATATGTTTCTTCTCCATCACCAAATTTCATGTTTCTTCGTCATTAAGCCACTGAGTTAAAAGACTATAAATGAATGACAAAGAAATTAGATATGCATGCGTTAACAGTAAAATTAAATATTTAAGCTCATCGTTATCTATCTTTACTATAATCACATTGTATTATGGTATAATAGATGTAAACAATTTCTATATATTTCTTCTTCTTCATCACCAAAATTTTGGTTTCGTCACCTCTAAGAAACAAAGTTAAGAGACTACAAATGAATGACCCTTAATTTATACAAATGGAAAAAAATTAAAATTAAATAATCAAGCTCAATGTTGTTTATATTCATCGTATTCACATTGACTTATGGTATATTACATCTAAAAATATTCAATATTTTTCTTCACCGTTCGAAAGTTTTAGGTTTTTTAATAACTAAGCAAAAAACATAAAAGACTATAATAGATGTAAAAAATTAATCATATTTTATTTTTCAACTCCATCACAAAATTTTAGGTTTTCCCCCACTTATAAACAAATTTAAAAGACTATAATCCATGACGTATTTTTTTTAAATAAAATAGGTAATAACTAAAATAAATAATCAAGCTAGAATTTATTTATATTTACCACTTTCACATTTAATTATGGTAAATTAGATATAAATATATTCAATATGTTTCTTCTCCATCACCAAATTTCGTGTTTCTTCGTCACTAATCCACAGAGTTAAAAGACTATAAATGAATGACATATAAATTATATCTACATGGTTAATCACTAAAATTAAATATTTAAGCTCAATATTATCTGTATTCACTATATCACATTGTATTATGGTATAATAGATGTAAACAATTTCTATGTATCTCTTCTTCTTCATCACCAAAATTTTGGTTTCTTCACCTCTAAGTAACTAAGTTAAGAGACTACAAATTAATGACCCATAATTTATATAAATGGATAACAATTAAAATTATATAATCAAGCTCAATGTTATTTATATTCATCATATTCACATTGACTTATGGTATAGTACATCTAAAAATATTCAATATTTTTCTTACCATCCCAAAGTTTTAGGTTTTTTTTATAACTAAGCATAAAACATAAAAGACTATAATAGATATAAAAAATTAATTATATTTTATTTTTCTACTCCATCACAAAATTTTAGGTTTTTCCCCACTAAAAAACAAAGTTAAAAGACTATAATCCATGACGTATTTTTTATATAAAATAGGTAATAACTAAAATAAATAATCAAGCTAGAATTTATTTATATTTACCACTTTCACATTTAATTATGGTAAATTAGATATAAATATATTCAATATGTTTCTTCTCCATCACCAAATTTCGTGTTTCTTCGTCACTAATCCACAGAGTTAAAAGACTATAAATGAATGACATATAAATTATATCTACATGGTTAATCACTAAAATTAAATATTTAAGCTCAATATTATATGTATTCACTATATCACATTGTATTATGGTATAATAGATGTAAACAATTTCTATGTATTTCTTCTTCTTCATCACCAAAATTTTGGTTTCTTCACCTCTAAGTAACTAAGTTAAGAGACTACAAATTAATGACCCATAATTTATATAAATGGATAACAATTAAAATTATATAATCAAGCTCAATGTTATTTATATTCATCATATTCACATTGACTTATGGTATAGTACATCTAAAAATATTCAATATTTTTCTTACCATCCCAAAGTTTTAGGTTTTTTTATAACTAAGCAAAAAACATAAAAGACAATAATAGATGTACAAAATTAATTATATTTTATTTTTCAACTCCATCACAAAATTTTAGGTTTTTCCCCACTTAAAAACAAATTTAAAAGACTATAATCCATGACGTATTTTTTATATAAAATAGGTAATAACTAAAATAAATAATCAAGTTAGAATTTATTTATATTTACCACTTTCACATTTAATTATGGTAAATTATATATAAATATATTCAATATGTTTCTTCTCCATCACCAAATTTCATGTTTCTTCGTCACTAATCCACAGAGCTAAAAGACTATAAATGAATGACATATAAATCATATCTACATGGTTAATCACTAAAATTAAATATTTAAGCTCAATATTATTTGTATTCACTATATCACATTGTATTATGGTATAATAGATGTAAACAATTTCTATATATTTCTTCTTCTTCATCACCAAAATTTTGGTTTCTTCACCTCTAAGTAACTATGTTAAGAGACTACAAATTAATGACCCATAATTTATATAAATGGATAACAATTAAAATTATATAATCAAGCTCAATGTTGTTTATATTCATCATATTCACATTGACTTATGGTATAGTACATCTAAAAATATTAAATATTTTTCTTACCATCCCAAAGTTTTAGGTTTTTTTATAACTAAGCAAAAAACATAAAAGACTATAATAGATATAAAAAATTAATTATATTTTATATTTCTACTCCATCACAAAATTTTAGGTTTTTCCCCACTAAAAAACAAAGTTAAAAGACTACAATCCATGACGTATTTTTCTTATAAAATAGGTAATAATTACAACCAATAATCCAGCTAGATTTTATTTAAATTTACCATTTTCATATTGAACTATTTTAAATTAGATGTAAATAGATTTCAATATGTTTCTTCTCCATCACCAAATTTCATGTTTCTTCGTCATTAAGCCACTGAGTTAAAAGACTATAAATGAATGACTAAGAAATTAGATATGCATGCGTTATCAGTAAAATTAAATATTTAAACTCAACGTTATCTATCTTTACTATAATCACATTGTATTATGGTATAATAGCTGTAAACAATTGCTATATATTTCTTCTTCTTCATCACCAAAATTTTGGTTTCGTCACCTCTAAGAAACAAAGTTAAGAGACTACAAATGAATGACCCTTTTATACAAATGGATAAAAATTAAAATTCAACAATGTTGTTTATATTCATCATATTCACATTGACTTATGGTATATTACATCTAAAAATATTCAATATTTTTCTTCACCGTCCGAAAGTTTTAGGTTTTCTTATAACTAAGCAAAAAACATAAAAGACTATAATAGATGTAAAAAATTAATTATATTTTATTTTTCAACTCCATCACAAAATTTTAGGTTTTTCCCCACTTAAAAACAAATTTAAAAGACTATAATCCATGACGTATTTTTTATATAAAATAGGTAATAACTAAAATAAATAATCAAGCTAGAATTTATTTATATTTACCACTTTCACATTTAATTATGGTAAATTAGATATAAATATATTCAATATGTTTCTTCTCCATCACCAAATTTCATGTTTCTTCGTCACTAATCCACAGAGTTAAAAGACTATAAATGAATGACATATAAATTATATCTACATGGTTAATCACTAAAATTAAATATTTAAGCTCAATATTATCTGTATTCATTATATCACATTGTATTATGGTATAATAGATGTA
This sequence comes from Lathyrus sativus, assembly GCA_963859935.3. Classification (NCBI taxonomy): domain Eukaryota; kingdom Viridiplantae; phylum Streptophyta; class Magnoliopsida; order Fabales; family Fabaceae; genus Lathyrus; species Lathyrus sativus. The sequence goes on along the minus strand of CAWUDS030006420.1, from coordinate 11,678 downwards.
AACAATTTCTATGTATTTCTTCTTCTTCATCACCAAAATTTTGGTTTCTTCACCTCTAAGAAACAAAGTTAAGAGACTACAAATGAATGACCCTTAATTTATACAAATGGATAAAAATTAAAATTAAATAATCAAGCTCAATGTTGTTTATATTCATCGTATTCACATTGACTTATGGTATATTACATCTAAAAATATTCAATATTTTTCTTCACCGTCCGAAAGTTTTAGGTTTTTTTATAACTAAGCAAAAAACATAAAAGACTATAATAGATGTAAAAAATTAATCATATTTTATTTTTCAACTCCATCACAAAATTTTAGGTTTTTCCCCACTTAAAAACAAATTTAAAAGACTATAATCCATGACGTATTTTTTTATATAAAATAGGTAATAACTAAAATAAATAATCAAGCTAGAATTTATTTATATTTACCGTTTTCACATTTAATTATGGTAAATTAGATATAAATATATTCAATATGTTTCTTCTCCATCACCAAATTTCGTGTTTCTTCGTCACTAATCCACAGAGTTAAAAGACTATAAATGAATGACATATAAATCATATCTACATGGTTAATCACTAAAATTAAATATTTAAGCTCAATATTATCTGTATTCACTATATCACATTGTATTATGGTATAATAGATGTAAACAATTTCTATGTATTTCTTCTTCTTCATCACCAAAATTTTGGTTTTTTCACCTCTAAGTAACTAAGTTAAGAGACTACAAATTAATGACCCATAATTTATATAAATGGATAACTATTAAAATTATATAATCAAGCTCAATGTTATTTATATTCATCATATTCACATTGACTTATGGTATAGTACATCTAAAAATATTAAATATTTTTCTTACCATCCCAAAGTTTTAGGTTTTTTTATAACTAAGCATAAAACATAAAAGACTATAATAGATATAAAAAATTAATTATATTTTATTTTTCTACTCCATCACAAAATTTTAGGTTTTCCCCACTAAAAAACAAAGTTAAAAGACTACAATCCATGACGTATTTTTCTTATAAAATAGGTAATAATTACAACCAATAATCCAGCTAGATTTTATTTAAATTTACCATTTTCATATTTAACTATTTTAAATTAGATGTAAATAGATTTCAATATGTTTCTTCTCCATCACCAAATTTCATGTTTCTTCGTCATTAAGCCACTGAGTTAAAAGACTATAAATGAATGACAAAGAAATTAGATATGCATGCGTTATCAATAAAATTAAATATTTAAGCTCAACATTATCTATCTTTACTATAATCACATTGTATTATGGTATAATAGATGTAAACAATTTCTATATATTTCTTCTTCTTCATCACCAAAATTTTGGTTTCGTCACCTCTAAGAAACAAAGTTAAGAGACTACAAATGAATGACCCTTAATTTATACAAATGGATAAAAATTAAAATTAAATAATCAAGCTCAATGTTGTTTATACTCATCGTATTCACATTGACTTATGGTATATTACATCTAAAAATATTCAATAGTTTTCTTCACCGTCCGAAAGTTTTAGGTTTTTTTATAACTAAGCAAAAAACATAAAAGACTATAATAGATGTAAAAAATTAATCATATTTTATTTTTAACTCCATCACAAAATTTTAGGTTTTTCCCCACTTAAAAACAAATTTAAAACACTATAATCCATGACGTATTTTTTATATAAAATAGGTAATAACTAAAATAAATAATCAAGCTAGAATTTATTTATATTTACCACTTTCACATTTAATTATGGTAAATTAGATATAAATATATTCAATATGTTTCTTCTCCATCACCAAATTTCATGTTTCTTCGTCACTAATCCACAGAGTTAAAAGGCTATAAATGAATGACATATAAATTATATCTACATGGTTAATCACTAAAATTAAATATTTAAGCTCAATATTATCTGTATTCATTATATCACATTGTATTATGGTATAATAGATGTAAACAATTTCTATGTATTTCTTCTTCTTCATCACCAAAATTTTGGTTTCTTCACCTCTAAGAAACAAAGTTAAGAGACTACAAATGAATGACCCTTAATTTATACAAATGGATAAAAATTAAAATTAAATAATCAAGCTCAATGTTGTTTATATTCATCGTATTCACATTGACTTATGGTATATTACATCTAAAAATATTCAATATTTTCCTTCACCGTCCGAAAGTTTTAGGTTTTTTTATAACTAAGCAAAAAACATAAAAGACTATAATAGATGTAAAAAATTAATCATATTTTATTTTTCAACTCCATCACAAAATTTTAGGTTTTTCCCCACTTAAAAACAAATTTAAAAGACTATAATCCATGACGTATTTTTCATATAAAATAGGTAATAACTAAAATAAATAATCAAGCTAGAATTTATTTATATTTACCACTTTCACATTTAATTATGGTAAATTAGATATAAATATATTCAATATGTTTCTTCCCCATCACCAAATTTCATGTTTCTTCGTCACTAATCCACAGAGTTAAAAGACTATAAATGAATGACATATAAATTATATCTACATGGTTAATCACTAAAATTAAATATTTAAGCTCAATATTATCTGTATTCATTATATCACATTGTATTATGGTATAATAGATGTAAACAATTTCTATGTATTTCTTCTTCTTCATCACCAAAATTTTGGTTTTTTCACCTCTAAGAAACAAAGTTAAGAGACTACAAATGAATGACCCTTAATTTATACAAATGGATAAAAATTAAAATTAAATAATCAAGCTCAATGTTGTTTATATTCATCGTATTCACATTGACTTATGGTATATTACATCTAAAAATATTCAATATTTTTCTTCACCGTCCGAAAGTTTTAGGTTTTTTTATAACTAAGCAAAAAACATAAAAGACTATAATAGATGTAAAAAATTAATCATATTTTATTTTTCAACTCCATCACAAAATTTTAGGTTTTTCCCCACTTAAAAACAAATTTAAAAGACTATAATCCATGACGTATTTTTTTATATAAAATAGGTAATAACTAAAATAAATAATCAAGCTAGAATTTATTTATATTTACCACTTTCACATTTAATTATGGTAAATTATATATAAATATATTCAATATGTTTCTTCTCCATCACCAAATTTCGTGTTTCTTCGTCACTAATCCACAGAGTTAAAAGACTATAAATGAATGACATATAAATTATATCTACATGGTTAATCACTAAAATTAAATATTTAAGCTCAATATTATCTGTATTCACTATATCACATTGTATTATGGTATAATAGATGTAAACAATTTCTATGTATTTCTTCTTCTTCATCACCAAAATTTTGGTTTCTTCACCTCTAAGTAACTAAGTTAAGAGACTACAAATTAATGACCCATAATTTATATAAATGGATAACAATTAAAATTATATAATCAAGCTCAATGTTATTTATATTCATCATATTCACATTGACTTATGGTATAGTACATCTAAAAATATTCAATATTTTTCTTACCATCCCAAAGTTTTAGGTTTTTTTATAACTAAGAAAAAAACATAAAAGACAATAATAGATATAAAAAATTAATTATATTTTATTTTTCTACTCCATCACAAAATTTAGGTTTTTCCCCACTAAAAAACAAAGTTAAAAGACTACAATCCATGACGTATTTTTCTTATAAAATAGGTAATAATTACAACCAATAATCCAGCTAGATTTTATTTAAATTTACCATTTTCATATTGAACTATTTTAAATTATATGTAAACAGATTTCAATATGTTTCTTCTCCATCACCAAATTTCATGTTTCTTCGTCATTAAGCCACTGAGTTAAAAGACTATAAATGAATGACAAAGAAATTAGATATGCATGCGTTATCAGTAAAATTAAATATTTAAACTCAACGTTATCTATCTTTACTATAATCACATTGTATTATGGTATAATAGCTGTAAACAATTGCTATATATTTCTTCTTCTTCATCACCAAAATTTTGGTTTCGTCACCTCTAAGAAACAAAGTTAAGAGACTACAAATGAATGACCCTTTTATACAAATGGATAAAAATTAAAATTCAATAATCAAGCTCAATGTTGTTTATATTCATCATATTCACATTGACTTATGGTATATTACATCTAAAAATATTCAATATTTTCCTTCACCGTCCGAAAGTTTTAGGTTTTTTTATAACTAAGCAAAAAACATAAAAGACTATAATAGATGTAAAAAATTAATCATATTTTATTTTTCAACTCCATCACAAAATTTTAGGTTTTTCCCCACTTAAAAACAAATTTAAAAGACTATAATCCATGACGTATTTTTCTTATAAAATAGGTAATAACTAAAATAAATAATCAAGCTAGAATTTATTTATATTTACCACTTTCACATTTAATTATGGTAAATTAGATATAAATATATTCAATATGTTTCTTCCCCATCACCAAATTTCATGTTTCTTTGTCACTAATCCACAGAGTTAAAAGACTATAAATGAATGACATATAAATTATATCTACATGGTTAATCACTAAAATTAAATATTCAAGCTCAATATTATCTGTATTCATTATATCACATTGTATTATGGTATAATAGATGTAAACAATTTCTATGTATTTCTTCTTCTTCATCACCAAAATTTTGGTTTCTTCACCTCTAAGAAACAAAGTTAAGAGACTACAAATGAATGACCCTTAATTTATACAAATGGATAAAAATTAAAATTAAATAATCAAGCTCAATGTTGTTTATATTCATCGTATTCACATTGACTTATGGTATATTACATCTAAAAATATTCAATATTTTTCTTCACCGTCCGAAAGTTTTAGGTTTTTTTATAACTAAGCAAAAAACATAAAAGACTATAATAGATGTAAAAAATTAATCATATTTTATTTTTCAACTCCATCACAAAATTTTAGGTTTTTCCCCACTTAAAAACAAATTTAAAAGACTATAATCCATGACGTATTTTTTATATAAAATAGGTAATAACTAAAATAAATAATCAAGCTAGAATTTATTTATATTTACCACTTTCACATTTAATTATGGTAAATTATATATAAATATATTCAATATGTTTCTTCTCCATCACCAAATTTCATGTTTCTTCGTCACTAATCCACAGAGTTAAAAGACTATAAATGAATGACATATAAATTATATCTACATGGTTAATCACTAAAATTAAATATTTAAGCTCAATATTATCTGTATTCACTATATCACATTGTATTATGGTATAATAGATGTAAACAATTTCTATGTATTTCTTCTTCTTCATCACCAAAATTTTGGTTTCTTCACCTCTAAGTAACTAAGTTAAGAGACTACAAATTAATGACCCATAATTTATATAAATGGATAACAATTAAAATTATATAATCAAGCTCAATGTTATTTATATTCATCATATTCACATTGACTTATGGTATAGTACATCTAAAAATATTCAATATTTTTCTTACCATCCCAAAGTTTTAGGTTTTTTTATAACTAAGCAAAAAACATAAAAGACAATAATAGATGTAAAAATTAATTATATTTTATTTTTCAACTCCATCACAAAATTTTAGGTTTTTCCCCACTTAAAAACAAATTTAAAAGACTATAATCCATGACGTATTTTTTATATAAAATAGGTAATAACTAAAATAAATAATCAAGCTAGAATTTATTTATATTTACCACTTTCACATTTAATTATGGTAAATTATATATAAATATATTCAATATGTTTCTTCTCCATCACCAAATTTCATGTTTCTTCGTCACTAATCCACAGAGTTAAAAGACTATAAATGAATGACATATAAATCATATCTACATGGTTAATCACTAAAATTAAATATTTAAGCTCAATATTATCTGTATTCACTATATCACATTGTATTATGGTATAATAGATGTAAACAATTTCTATATATTTCTTCTTCTTCATCACCAAAATTTTGGTTTCTTCACCTCTAAGTAACTATGTTAAGAGACTACAAATTAATGACCCATAATTTATATAAATGGATAACAATTAAAATTATATAATCAAGCTCAATGTTGTTTATGTTCATCATATTCACATTGACTTATGGTATAGTACATCTAAAAATATTAAATATTTTTCTTACCATCCCAAAGTTTTAGGTTTTTTTATAACTAAGCAAAAAACATAAAAGACAATAATAGATGTAAAAAATTAATTATATTTTATTTTTCAACTCCATCACAAAATTTTAGGTTTTTCCCCACTTAAAAACAAATTTAAAAGACTATAATCCATGACGTATTTTTTATATAAAATAAATAATCAAGCTAGAATTTATTTATATTTACCACTTTCACATTTAATTATGGTAAATTATATATAAATATATTCAATATGTTTCTTCTCCATCACCAAATTTCATGTTTCTTCGTCACTAATCCACAGAGTTAAAAGACTATAAATGAATGACATATAAATCATATCTACATGGTTAATCACTAAAATTAAATATTTAAGCTCAATATTATCTGTATTCACTATATCACATTGTATTATGGTATAATAGATGTAAATAATTTCTATATATTTCTTCTTCTTCATCACCAAAATTTTGGTTTCTTCACCTCTAAGTAACTATGTTAAGAGACTACAAATTAATGACCCATAATTTATATAAATGGATAACAATTAAAATTATATAATCAAGCTCAATGTTGTTTATATTCATCATATTCACATTGACTTATGGTATAGTACATCTAAAAATATTAAATATTTTTCTTACCATCCCAAAGTTTTAGGTTTTTTTATAACTAAGCAAAAAACATAAAAGACTATAATAGATATAAAAAATTAATTATATTTTATATTTCTACTCCATCACAAAATTTTAGGTTTTTCCCCACTAAAAAACAAAGTTAAAAGACTACAATCCATGACGTATTTTTCTTATAAAATAGGTAATAATTACAACCAATAATCCAACTAGATTTTATTTAAATTTACCATTTTCATATTGAACTATTTTAAATTATATGTAAACAGATTTCAATATGTTTCTTCTCCATCACCAAATTTCATGTTTCTTCGTCATTAAGCCACTGAGTTAAAAGACTATAAATGAATGACAAAGAAATTAGATATGCATGCGTTATCAGTAAAATTAAATATTTAAACTCAACGTTATCTATCTTTACTATAATCACATTGTATTATGGTATAATAGCTGTAAACAATTGCTATATATTTCTTCTTCTTCATCACCAAAATTTTGGTTTCGTCACCTCTAAGAAACAAAGTTAAGAGACTACAAATGAATGACCCTTTTATACAAATGGATAAAAATTAAAATTCAATAATTAAGCTCAATGTTGTTTATATTCATCATATTCACATTGACTTATGGTATATTACATCTAAAAATATTCAATATTTTTCTTCACCGTCCGAAAGTTTTAGGTTTTCTTATAACTAAGCAAAAAACATAAAAGACTATAATAGATGTAAAAAATTAATTATATTTTATTTTTCAACTCCATCACAAAATTTTAGGTTTTTCCCCACTTAAAAACAAATTTAAAAGACTATAATCCATGACGTATTTTTCATATAAAATAGGTAATAACTAAAATAAATAATCAAGCTAGAATTTATTTATATTTACCACTTTCACATTTAATTATGGTAAATTAGATATAAATATATTCAATATGTTTCTTCTCCATCACCAAATTTCATGTTTCTTCGTCACTAATCCACAGAGTTAAAAGACTATAAATGAATGACATATAAATTATATCTACATGGTTAATCACTAAAATTAAATATTTAAGCTCAATATTATCTGTATTCACTATATCACATTGTATTATGGTATAATAGATGTAAACAATTTCTATGTATTTCTTCTTCTTCATCACCAAAATTTTGGTTTCTTCACCTCTAAGTAACTAAGTTAAGAGACTACAAATTAATGACCCATAATTTATATAAATGGATAACAATTAAAATTATATAATCAAGCTCAATGTTATTTATATTCATCATTTTCACATTGACTTATGGTATAGTACATCTAAAAATATTCAATATTTTTCTTACCATCCCAAAGTTTTAGGTTTTTTTATAACTAAGCAAAAAACATAAAAGACAATAATAGATGTAAAAAATTAATTATATTTTATTTTTCAACTCCATCACAAAATTTTAGGTTTTTCCCCACTTAAAAACAAATTTAAAAGACTATAATCCATGACGTATTTTTTATATAAAATAGGTAATAACTAAAATAAATAATCAAGCTAGACTTTATTTATATTTACCACTTTCACATTTAATTATGGTAAATTATATATAAATATATTCAATATGTTTCTTCTCCATCACCAAATTTCGTGTTTCTTCGTCACTAATCCACAGAGTTAAAAGACTATAAATGAATGACATATAAATTATATCTACATGGTTAATCACTAAAATTAAATATTTAAGCTCAATATTATCTGTATTCACTATATCACATTGTATTATGGTATAATAGATGTAAACAATTTCTATGTATTTCTTCTTCTTCATCACCAAAATTTTGGTTTCTTCACCTCTAAGTAACTAAGTTAAGAGACTACAAATTAATGACCCATAATTTATATAAATGGATAACAATTAAAATTATATAATCAAGCTCAATGTTATTTATATTCATCATATTCACATTGACTTATGGTATAGTACATCTAGAAATATTCAATATTTTTCTTACCATCCCAAAGTTTTAGGTTTTTTTATAACTAAGAAAAAAACATAAAAGACTATAATAGATATAAAAAATTAATTATATTTTATTTTTCTACTCCATCACAAAATTTTAGGTTTTTCCCCACTAAAAAACAAAGTTAAAAGACTACAATCCATGACGTATTTTTCTTATAAAATAGGTAATAATTACAACCAATAATCCAGCTAGATTTTATTTAAATTTACCATTTTCATATTGAACTATTTTAAATTATATGTAAACAGATTTCAATATGTTTCTTCTCCATCACCAAATTTCATGTTTCTTCGTCATTAAGCCACTGAGTTAAAAGACTATAAATGAATGACAAAGAAATTAGATATGCATGCGTTATCAGTAAAATTAAATATTTAAACTCAACGTTATCTATCTTTACTATAATCACATTGTATTATGGTATAATAGCTGTAAACAATTGCTATATATTTCTTCTTCTTCATCACCAAAATTTTGGTTTCGTCACCTCTAAGAAACAAAGTTAAGAGACTACAAATGAATGACCCTTTTATACAAATGGATAAAAATTAAAATTCAATAATCAAGCTCAATGTTGTTTATATTCATCATATTCACATTGACTTATGGTATATTACATCTAAAAATATTCAATATTTTCCTTCACCGTCCGAAAGTTTTAGGTTTTTTTATAACTAAGCAAAAAACATAAAAGACTATAATAGATGTAAAAAATTAATCATATTTTATTTTTCAACTCCATCACAAAATTTTAGGTTTTTCCCCACTTAAAAACAAATTTAAAAGACTATAATCCATGACGTATTTTTCATATAAAATAGGTAATAACTAAAATAAATAATCAAGCTAGAATTTATTTATATTTACCACTTTCACATTTAATTATGGTAAATTAGATATAAATATATTCAATATGTTTCTTCCCCATCACCAAATTTCATGTTTCTTCGTCACTAATCCACAGAGTTAAAAGACTATAAATGAATGACATATAAATTATATCTACATGGTTAATCACTAAAATTAAATATTTAAGCTCAATATTATCTGTATTCATTATATCACATTGTATTATGGTATAATAGATGTAAACAATTTCTATGTATTTCTTCTTCTTCATCACCAAAATTTTGGTTTCTTCACCTCTAAGAAACAAAGTTAAGAGACTACAAATGAATGACCCTTAATTTATACAAATGGATAAAAATTAAAATTAAATAATCAAGCTCAATGTTGTTTATATTCATCGTATTCACATTGACTTATGGTATATTACATCTAAAAATATTCAATATTTTTCTTCACCGTCCGAAAGTTTTAGGTTTTTTTATAACTAAGCAAAAAACATAAAAGACTATAATAGATGTAAAAAATTAATCATATTTTATTTTTCAACTCCATCACAAAATTTTAGGTTTTTCCCCACTTAAAAACAAATTTAAAAGACTATAATCCATGACGTATTTTTTATATAAAATAGGTAATAACTAAAATAAATAATCAAGCTAGAATTTATTTATATTTACCACTTTCACATTTAATTATGGTAAATTATATATAAATATATTCAATATGTTTCTTCTCCATCACCAAATTTCATGTTTCTTCGTCACTAATCCACAGAGTTAAAAGACTATAAATGAATGACATATAAATTATATCTACATGGTTAATCACTAAAATTAAATATTTAAGCTCAATATTATCTGTATTCACTATATCACATTGTATTATGGTATAATAGATGTAAACAATTTCTATGTATTTCTTCTTCTTCATCACCAAAATTTTGGTTTCTTCACCTCTAAGTAACTAAGTTAAGAGACGACAAATTAATGACCCATAATTTATATAAATGGATAACAATTAAAATTATATAATCAAGCTCAATGTTATTTATATTCATCATATTCACATTGACTTATGGTATAGTACATCTAAAAATATTCAATATTTTTCTTACCATCCCAAAGTTTTAGGTTTTTTATAACTAAGCAAAAAACATAAAAGACAATAATAGATGTAAAAAATTAATTATATTTTATTTTTCAACTCCATCACAAAATTTTAGGTTTTTCCCCACTTAAAAACAAATTTAAAAGACTATAATCCATGACGTATTTTTTATATAAAATAGGTAATAACTAAAATAAATAATCAAGCTAGACTTTATTTATATTTACCACTTTCACATTTAATTATGGTAAATTATATATAAATATATTCAATATGTTTCTTCTCCATCACCAAATTTCGTGTTTCTTCGTCACTAATCCACAGAGTTAAAAGACTATAAATGAATGACATATAAATTATATCTACATGGTTAATCACTAAAATTAAATATTTAAGCTCAATATTATCTGTATTCACTATATCACATTGTATTATGGTATAATAGATGTAAACAATTTCTATGTATTTCTTCTTCTTCATCACCAAAATTTTGGTTTCTTCACCTCTAAGTAACTAAGTTAAGAGACTACAAATTAATGACCCATAATTTATATAAATGGATAACAATTAAAATTATATAATCAAGCTCAATGTTATTTATATTCATCATATTCACATTGACTTATGGTATAGTACATCTAGAAATATTCAATATTTTTCTTACCATCCCAAAGTTTTAGGTTTTTTTATAACTAAGAAAAAAACATAAAAGACTATAATAGATATAAAAAATTAATTATATTTTATTTTTCTACTCCATCACAAAATTTTAGGTTTTTCCCCACTAAAAAACAAAGTTAAAAGACTACAATCCATGACGTATTTTTCTTATAAAATAGGTAATAATTACAACCAATAATCCAGCTAGATTTTATTTAAATTTACCATTTTCATATTGAACTATTTTAAATTATATGTAAACAGATTTCAATATGTTTCTTCTCCATCACCAA
>CAWUDS030006419.1:0-35888 GCA_963859935.3 Lathyrus sativus | reverse complement strand
TGGAGTTAGACCTCTTCTTTGTTCGAGAAAAGGTTCTCAACAAAAAGTTAGAGGTGCTGCATATCTCTGGCCAACAACAGTGTGTTGACATCATGACTAAAAGCCCCACCTCCAACCAAGTTTGAAGACTTCAGATCCAAGCTAACTGTGTGGGATTCCAACTCATCCCCTCGTTTCAGCTTGTAGGGGTATTGAAGGTATTAGAATAGCAAGTATTCCACTGTAACTACTGTGCACTAATTGCACAGTAGCTCTCCCCATTCCCAACTAACTAGTAACTACCTCCTAGCATAATCCCTTGATTCTAGGAATGGTATAACATATTCAGTTAAGCTTAGCAGGCTTATATATATAGCACTGCATTGTGTATTCAGTTTAACTAATAGAAATGAAAAACAAATTTAGAAAATAGAGTATGAATCTCTCTGCAAAATTGATACATAGTTAGTTTCTCAACAGTGTTAAACAAGAAAGCACAATACTTCAAAAGAATTCACGTACTGGAAGGGTCAGTGAATTGCAAGCTGCATTTTACAATTTTGTACATCTAATACATAAGATAACACCAGAATAATTAAACAAATCATAGCATTTTTATGTCTCCAATGAGTCATGGCATTAACTTTTTGAAGTATCAATTTTCCATCTCAATTTAAGATTTGGTTTTATATTAATTTCATACTAATATTTAGGTAGAAACTATATTTAAGAACTTTCTACTAAGTGAAAAACCATAAACTTATTTTAATCGAGACTCATAAGTTAGAAGCTAACCCAAGCGAGGCCTTAATCTACTTGCACCAACTTCTCCAAGAGGTTTTCTTCTATGTTGTAATAACTAACTAACTAATTATAATGATGCATTCAAACAAAATGAGTAACTTAAGAAGATGTCTATAAGGTGTAATGCTCTTCTGCGTTTTCAATGACAAGTATGACAACAAGCTTATGGTTAACTATGTATGCCTACTTATTCGTTTAAAAACTATGTATTTCTACAAATACCAGCCAAAAAAGACCAATGGTACATTGTTAGAATTAAATGAGCTAAATAAACTATAAATATAGTTTAGTTTCTCAACAAATCACACGCTCATGAAACTAGTAAGTGACTAGTCGCTATCTCTAGTCTAGTTTATATATGCTACACTACTACCTTTGTACATGCCTTTCACGTGTCAATCTAAGTTTGTTTTCAGTTTCTCACTCGTTATGGTGGGAAAAAAATGGTCAGATTTTCAGAAACTTACCGACAGAAGGTCTTGGTGTAGTTCTAATCTTTAAGATCTCAGGACGAGGAATAATGGAGCCGGAAGCTCCTATTCCCCTGGACACTCTGACTTTGGTACCATCTTCCAGATACTTAGTTCCAACCTTGCAAGGCTTCCTGCATAAGTAAAGGTTACTTTGATTTAAGTCACCTATCCCCAATCTCTGAATATTCAATTGAAAAGTTCAATTTGTGAAGGTAAATACCCTGTGACTGGATCAAGAACTTGCACATTGGAGGCATGAAGTGGGGCTTCAACAGTAAAGATACCCCTTCATGACCTTGCCCTTGCTTGATATGCTTCTTTACCTGTAAAGACAAGTGAGAAATCAATCCAGGAAATTATCACCATAACAAGTGAGATTCTTCAAGTGGTGATGATGATCTCAAACCAGATTTTTGCCTTCAACAATGACACGATTCTGAGAGCGAACAACGCGCTTAATAATCCCGGTCTCACCCTTATCTTTGCCCCTTACAATCATAACCTGTTACAGATGAATACATAATAGTAAGAAAGAGCATAGAGAATAAAAGAATGAATTGGGGTTTGGCTTACATTATCCCCTCTCACAACTTTCCAATGCCTAATCAGTTTCTCGGCTGCTTTCCAACCCATTTCACGACAACCCTACTCCCTAAAACCATGAGAAAATACTGTTACAGTTTGAAACAACACAATTAGTATGTATAAATCATGCATTGAAACGAGGACGATAGCGGCGCGAAAGAGGTTCGCGGAAGGGAGCGGCCGCTGGCCGCTGCAGTGTTGCCAGGTGCGGCGTGCATTTCACGAGAACAACATGGCGCGTGAAGCTGCGGTGGCGGAGTAGAAGGACGAGAGAAGGCGAAGTAGAAGGACGAGAGAAGGCGAAAAGAAATGAAAAATCAGAATACTAACCACCGACCGACGTCCTTGAAATTGAATTACAATGTCTGTTGCAAATTTTGTTTAGTTAAACGAAACTCAAACTTTGCAAAGTCACATGATCTAATATAAAAAATAAAAAATTTAACTCGTCTGTCTTTTTTAAAATTGTAGGTCGTACCATAGTCTCATAAAATTTTGCCTCCAATTTAAGTTATACAAAATGTGTTTATAGATAAAGATAAAAAGGAGAGGATTGTATAAGCATATTTGTCATACCCCAAATTTGTTTTATTTGTACAGTTTTTATTTAGTACATTCACCCCCCAGTTATTATTTACAGAATCCAAAAAATATGTTGCTTAAATTTGTGCTTTGTTTGAAGGTATCTGGTCAGGGGTATAATTAATTGAGGATTGATGGTTTCGACCAAAATTTAGTCATACGAGAGTTTTGATAAAGTCAAAGTCTGGGTGTGACTAATTCAAATGGTTGATTTGAGCTGACAGTTAGAATTGAGGCTGGTAAGTCAATGGATGTTTGCTTCGAGTTATTGGTACTTCAAGGAGTAGGATCATACAAAATTAATTCACTTTCATGAAAGTTGATGCAGAGTGTTGAGATCTATGTGACAAAACATTATAATATGGATGGACGTTTGATTCGTTATGTGAAGCTTGTTTGTTGGATGTCCAAGTGATATGCTTTTGTTTAAGTCTAGCCGAGAATCACAAACCAAGTTTGGCAAAGTGAAAACCATACGAGTTTGGCTACAAGGTATCATGGCTTACATATACCATTTGAGGTATAAGTAATTTCTTTGAAATCCAAATTCCAAGGTGTCTTTCAAATTCAACGCATACAAATTAAATGGAGTTCATATTGGTGAGTTTATTTTATTCTAATAATTATTAGATGGCTCCACAACATTCCACCAAAGATAAAGGAGGCAAGTCATATAAAGCTAAAGATGCTAGGAGTTTTCGTACACTTCTATTACAAGAAAAATGACAAGTTCAGTTTATGCAAAATTTCATTTCCAACTCACATTAAAGCTTGTCCCGAAAATGGCCATACACCAGGTTATCCAAGTTGCTTCTTCAAACCGTGCATTCAGCAATACCAACCATGCTTACACTAGCATCCAAAGCAAAACCGCATTATCGCAATAATTTCTCAGCAGTACCACAATAATGAACCAAAAAAGGACAACATTATTAGCATGCTAGCAACAAATGATTGCATGATGTGTATTTTGCGGAAACCAAACGAGTCATCGACCAAGACCTCGATTAATTGGGCTTCAACCATTTCAACGATCTAACTGTTATCCTTTTTCACAAACAACTTTTCCTGCGAAAGGAACAACTACAACATACCTGCAACAACAACATTTGTGATTTGAACCGGTACCAATACGATAGGCAAAATTCGAAAAAATGGAAAAGAAGAGTAGTGAAATGAAGAGATCAGCCACATTTCCTTTTTTCGCAAAAGCAATACGATGTCACTCCGTAAGCGATGCTTCGTTATCTGTCACAAACCACACAGCCAGATGTTGTTTTTGAGAAAAATCAAATATCAAATCAACCATCACAGCATAAAACTCGCTTCATTTGCAGCAGATGTATCACTCGCACAACAAATGCAACACCACACCAAACCTGCTAGTTGAAAGAAAAAGGACATTTCATTATTAGCTGTAAAGTTGAGAGATTAATGAAAAATGGATTAGCAAAAGACAAGATAAGGACAAAACCAAATTCTGTCAAAAAAACCCTGCAACTGCTGTAACCCACCTCTGTTATAAACCAGCCTGCATAAACCTACACTACACTCCAAACCGTACCAAAGAACTGCAACACATACACCAAAACAGAATTTTGGTATTACCCTCAAAAACTGTGCCCTGTAAAACTCCCCAAACCAGCCAATTTCTCTGTTATGTTCAAAACAACCCTGCTGCTGCAACTCCACCAACACGCACAGGCCTACATTTCCCACACAAAACCTACATACCTGCTATTCCACAAAAAAAAACAGAAAGAAAACACAGTGAGAATTACATTACATCCACCTGCATAAAAGTAAAAACCAGCAAGAAACCAACACAAGATGGTGGTTTGTATCACTACAAAACAAACTGCCAAAGCTCTAGATAGGGGACAGACCATCAGTAGACACAGCCAAGGTAGAAAACAATTTACACGTACCATTTCATGATTCTGATAGTAATAAGGGGCCACTACAAAAAGACCACTTGAGGACCCTGCATAAGGGTACCAACATTTCCTCTAAAGACCCAAAAAGTGAAATCACTCTTGATGGGGGAGAAGACACCAGAACTTGACTTCTCTTCCCTTCTTCAAATATCTCCAATGACAAAATCTCATTTTTTCTTTCAATCATCTGAAACTGAAATCCATAAACCCCATATCACCTTTCGAACCAATACACTCTAATCTCCATCACCTTCATTCAACTTCGATTTCTCACTTCAACTATCTTCAACCTTCAAGACTTTTTTAACATCTTTGAACCCTCTTCTTTTCTTTTTCAACACATGTCTCCACCAACCTTTTAAACTTCATCAAACTATTGTTGACAGAATCTCATCCCCAAACTTCTATCAAACTCAACATCTCCAACCATTTTCCATTTTTTTGACCAGAAATGTTCATCACTTAATCAAACAACTCAAAAAGCTTCAACCAGCAGCCTCCGTGAACCTTCGATAAAACCGCCCTCATCATCTTCAACACCTTTCTTCAACCTTCAATTCATTATCAACCTTCAACTCACTCTTCATCATCAACCTTTCACTACCCAAATTTCGACCTCTTTTAACTTCACCTCAACGAACTTGTTTGAACACTAACCATTACCCTTCCAAAACCATCGTCGGTTTCTGCATTTCCTGCCTCACCGGATGCCTCTCCGGTATCGAATCTCCTTCCGCGAACCCTTTAATCCACCAATCAACCAAACGCCTTCCATCTCCAGATAACCTCATCACAACATCCAACTCAACTTCCGTACCACAATCAGCATTCAACCTCTGTTTCTCCATACGAACTCAACAACATCACCATTTCTACATATTCAAACTGACCATTATCCTTCTTCCGTCAACTTGTCAAGCTCTCTACCGTCTTTTTCACTTCAACTTCTTCAAAGCCCAGAAACCGAAAACCTCAATTGAATAGCTTCAAACTCAATCAGAAAAACTGAATTTATTCTCTCAACTGCAACGACCAACATCGCCTCACTGAATGAAACCCACCATTTCTCCATTTCAACCATAAAACTCAGAACCATGTCCTCCATAACTCGAAACCCACGTTGCATCTGCTCCACCCTAACACCCAAATCGAAACGCACCCCCTTTCTTCAACACCGACCATAAACATCAACCTATTTCAAACTAGAACATAAGAGTTAGATGGAGAGATTCGCGGATCCGAAGATGACTTACGTTTGAATGAGAAAAGAAGGTTGAATTTCTTCGAATCACGTCGCCTTTCCCTTTGATTGTTTTGGACCTTCAACAAAAATTCCCAACCCTTCTTTAGCCACGATTTCCCAAACCTTCAAACCCCATCCGTGAGCCCATGAAAACCGCCAAATCGAAATCGCGTTCGAACCCAAATCCGAACAGTCACACAAAGACGATATGATTCCATCGAGATTGGTTTAATTCCCCGTTTGTTTCTTGTTCTGGATCTTGGTTTCGGATTGAAGATGAATAGTGGAGGTGTTTCGATAATGAATGGGTTTGGACTGTTCTGAAACATTTTTTCCCCTTTGAAATATAGATCTGATCCATAGTATTGCCTGGAATCAAGGAGCCTGAGGTTATCATTCACGTATTGTTTCTTACTCTTGCGAGGTTGGTAAGCGGTTCATGGGCCAAGCTTGGGGTTGTGTAGCCCGTTTTTGTTTCTGTCACGTTCAACCTGTCTTTGTTTTCTCGCAAACGTGTTTGTGGTGAGATGATGGGCTCGAGCCCATATGATTCCCACCTAATTCAAGTTTCCACCCCATTCAGTTTTCCCTCAGTGGATGATGGGCTTTTCAGCCCAAATGACTCCATGCTTTTGTTCATACGCCTCTGACTTACCTTTAAAACCCCTGTTTCACTTCTTTCTCTGTTAATATATTCTTTTTATATATAACTTTTTTTTCCTTTTATAAATATATTATATTATATTAAACATTATTATATGTTATGTATAGTTTTTATAATATCATTTTCTTTTAAAGTTTTTAATGTTAGACGTTTATACTTTTTTTATTTTAGAAGTTGATTTTCTTTTTTTATTTGCTATTGGGCATTTTGACCCACTTCTGTTCTGGTCGATGACGAAACTTCCACCGTTTAACCGTCACATTAGTGGCGTGAAACAAAGGATCTGAGACCACCTTTGTTCTTTCGATTTTATTTCGGTAAACTAACTTTAAATTTAATTTCTGTCAAACATTATTCATATTATTTCATATTATCATATTTATTCATATTATTTATTATCATATCTCATTATTCATATCTCACTCACCCATATTTGAAAATACTTAATAAAATATCGAAATCTTAAAAGCCAAACTGGTGGACTGTTGTATCATTGGTTATTTGCAGGTACCTTAATTTTAAATCGTGCCCGACTTTGCTCAAGGCGTAGTTTAGGACACAAATACACACACACGGCTTTCTCTTGGGCTACCTGACAATGAAACCCCTTTATTTCGTGCAATCCCGTGTAAATTACATGTATCCCTTCCCCATTCCGATGTATGTTTCACATTTCTTTGATTATTAGTTTATCTCCTAGGAGCACCCATAAGGACTAGAGCGGATTCAGACTATTTTCAAACTAATTCTCGATTCATCGTCGAGCCACTTTCAAACAACCCGTAAGTCGAGTGCTCATACGCATTCGCCATCAACCTATTACAACTCGACCCTTGATACGTAAGTCAAGTCGGTCTCTTCTTTCAAACAATTTCATTTTCAACACGCTTTGCACGCGATAACGAGTCAAACCCTTGATCAAACGTCAAGCGGATTTTCGAAACAAACTATCAATCAACTAACAACTATTCAATCTTTTTAAGGTGTAAGGAGTGGGTTCAAGTCTTTGAGATTGCTTTCGGCTGTTTACATGCGAGTTGTCTTATTCGGGTGTGAACAATTGACGCCTCTAAATAACATTAATAACTCGACAACATTCAATTATCCTTCAACTACTCATCCTTCCAAACTCCATTTCAAACTTTAACAACTTTCTTTTCACGATGAAAAAGAGAGTGTACCAAGTCTTTGGTTCGCTTTCCCGATTATTTAGAGTTTGAGAAGTCTTTCTTAAGCTTCAAGTAATCGTCATCAATTCAAACTCATCCTTTCAAACACAATCCTCTTTCAAGATGAAAAAGAAAGTGTTCCAAGTCTTTGGTCCGCTCTCCCGATTACTTGAGTCCGAGAAGTCTTTCTTAAGACTTGAGTAATCGTCATCCGTACCCACTTCAATCCAATTCAAATCCAGTTTCTTTCGTGGTCGTTACCACGAACTACGACTGCTCTGATTCTTCATTCATTCTTGAATGTAAGATACGTAGGCACAAGATTGCGATGATCTTGGCGAGCACAATCCCCTCCATCTTCCATTTCCCCCATCTTTTCCGTAGTCGAACTACGACGCTCTGATTTCTCATTCTCGTCCGAATGAGCATACGTAGGCACGAGGGCCCCAATCCTTGGCGAGCACCCTATCTTCTAACCATCCCCTTTCCCCTAGTGTCTTTATCCCTTTATAGTATCCTTTAGCATTTAGTAGTGAGAAGAGAAGAATTAAGTTTAGCTAACATCCATCACAACTCGAATTAAGAGGTTCCCGTTGAGTACAACGGACGTGAGGGGTGCCAATACCTTCCCCTCGTGTAACCGACTCCCGAACCCAGGAATGTATGGTTGCGACGATCGTGTTCCTTCCGCGTTTATGAGGTTTTCTCGATATTTTCCTCTCCGTTCATTCGGGAAAAATAAAGTTCGGTGGCGACTCTGTCGAACTGCATTTCCGCGCCTTTCGCGCGAGGGTCGTATGTTCGAAATGAATTTTTCGAGGTGCGACAGGTGGCGACTCTGCTGGGGACTATTGCTCCATGCAGGAGAGAGTCGAGCCTATCTTAGTTTGAGTTGTTAGCTTTTTGTTTTTATTTTCTTCTCGCTATTTTTGTTTGTATCCTTATCTTGGTTACTTGTGCTTGAGGCATTATGGGGTTGTTCTGCTTATGGTTGCTTTGTGAGATGGCTCTACACCCGAGTCCGAGTATAACCCTAGGATTAGGATGGTGGTTGTGTAGTGGAGACTTGCGTGGAGTCTTTCACGTTAAGTTGAAGCGAAAACCCCGCTTGGAGTAGATTCCTTGGAGATATTGTTGTTGTGGTGAGTCCTTTGCCATTACAATAATGTTTTCGAGTTTGAATCGTTATCCCAAGGACCATAAACCGTTTTATCCATGGTGGTTGGTAGTGTTAATTCTTTGTGGATTAATACGAACGCCCCAATCAGATGAGATCCCTTGAACGTATTACTTTCTTACAGTAATATTTTCAACCTCGATCTATGACTCTGAGAACCTTTTCTAGAATCCGTGTGTCGATGGTTGTGTAGTTGATGCCTCCGAGAAGTCTTTCTTGCGTGGAAGATATGAGAACCTCACCTAGAGGAGATCCTATTAAGGATATTATCATCGTGATGAGGCTTTGTCATGGCAGTAATATCTTTGAAAGATATCCATGACTCTAGGCACTTACCCGTTTTAGAATCCTACCTGTGGGGGTTTCTTTGAGCAGTGACTGTGATCCTTGAACCGTTCACCCGGCTAATCTCAGAACTGTTTGAATTTGTGATCCTGTGATCCTGGATCTTGCATCTTGCATTGCATATCATTTGCATTTCATCTCACTTGTTGTGCATCTTGCGTTCTCCTTCCTTCAGCAGTTTCTCATGTTTCTCTTTCCTTCATATCCAGTAAATCAAGCTGAGTCCTCGACACCAGTACGCAACTAGAGCTAATACAAGACGAATGATGGAGCAGATTCAACAGGAGCAAGCTACCTTCAGGGAAGAGTTGGATTCTATGAAAGGAAAGATTGACCAAATCCTCGAAGCCATCCTTGCAGACAGAAGAGAGGAAGAGCAGCGTGAAGCCGCCGCTATCGTCAACAACAATGGTCAAGGACAAGGGTCTACTTCCATCCCTTTGGTTCCAATTCCAAATCATCATGGGATGTCGTTGAACTTCAATAACGCGGCCGAAGGGAACACTTCTCATCCAACCCCAGCGCCCGGAGTTACCATTGGAGCTATCCCGCAGGCCCAGCCTACTGTTGTGCAAATCCAAGCTCCCCATACCGAAGATACTCTGATGGATCATTATGACGACGTTCAGAACTATCATGCTGTTATCCCCATTTCCAGTCCTGTTGCCGCTCAGGATTCAGAAGCCATGAAGATGTGCCGAGATTTAGCCGAGAAACTCCGAGCCATGGAGGGGCATAACTCAAATTCTTTCAGTGCTTTGGAATTGTGCTTGGTGCCTGATGTTGTCATCCCTCCCAAGTTCAAGGTGCCCGAATTTTCGAAGTACAAAGGCCTTAGTTGCCCGAATATTCATCTGAAGATGTACTGTCGCAAGATGGCTGCCTATGCCAGAGACGAAAAGCTCATGATTCATTGCTTCCAAGACAGTTTGTCTGGGGCATCACTTGAATGGTATATGCAATTAGAACATAACAGTGTGCGCACTTGGGCCGAGCTAGCTGATGCATTCGTCAAGCAGTATAAGTACAACACCGATCTTGCTCCGAATCGTACTCAACTTCAGAGTATGACTCAGAAGGATAGCGAATCCTTCAAGGAGTACGTGCAACGATGGAGAGAGCTAGCCGCAAGGGTGCATCCACCTCTTGCTGACCGTGAACTAATTGACATCTTCATGGGTACTTTACAAGGCCAGTACTACGAAAAGCTGATCGGAAGTGCCTCCGCTGGATTTTCTGAGTTGGTGATCGTTGGTGAGAGAATTGAAGAAGGGCTGAAGAGTGGAAAGATCCCAGGAGGTTCCAACAGCCAGGCCAATGCCAAGAAGCCTTTCAATGGATACAAGAAGAATGAGGGCAAAACAAATGCCATCTTTTTGCAGAAAGGGCAAGCTTCTCAACAAGCTCCCGCTCCTATGCCTTATCAAGTTCCCTACTATCAGTATCCATATGTTGTTGCTACGCAATATGCTCCAATGCCTTATCAGCCAGCTGTTCAAGCAGTGCAAGCTCAGATGCCACGACAACAGGCTCCTCAGCAACAAGCCTACAACCAGCAAGGATATCAATATCCTCCTCAGCAACAGCAGATGCAAGCTACTCAGCAACGACAAGGTGCTCGCCCACAGCGTCCGCAGAGAACATGGAGACCAGATAGAGTCTTTGATCGTCTACCAATGACATATGCCAAAATCTTTGCTCAGTTGATGGAGAAGAAAGTTGTTGTTCCGAGAGATTTGGCTCCTCCAACTGTCATTCCTACCGATTACGATGCAAATGCTCGTTGTGAGTTTCATAAGGGCGCTCCAGGTCACACCATTGAGGACTGCAGGGCTTTCAAGCACATAATTCAAGACATGATCGATAAGGATGCTATCAACTTCAATGGGAAGTCTCCGAATATCATCAACAATCCGATGCCACCAGTCAACTAGTGCCAACATCAGATCGATTCCAGTCAAGTTCATTCTTCAAGGCCGTCATGCTGCCATTTCATATTTCGCATTTCTTATGTTTTGTCTTTGTTTGTCTAAGTATTGTATGCTTTGAACAATTGCCATTTGTATTTGGTTTTCATTAATGTATCGTTTATGCATGTTTTGAATTAGTTATGTCGTATTCACTCATTTTCACTTATCACCGACACATTTATTCACTCCACTCTATTCACTGTTGCTTAGCTTGATTTGAGGGAGGATGATGAGAACGAGATACCCATAATTGCAAACCGTATGCTTTCAGACAGAATCTCGTCAATGATGTACAGGCATTGTTTCAATTCCCCATACACTGGAGATATAAGGTGTTAGTCCCTAGTAAACCACTTCGAGCCTAGAAGTAGCAGTTTCCTTTGGATATTCAAACCTTACACTCAACCAGGGGCAGGGTAGTGTTCAGCTAATCCAATCCCGCACTTGAATTAACAAAGCGAAATCCCAAAGACGATGGTTCATCAAAGACCCATGACATGGCAGTTACAACCTTCCCAAAATTAAAAAAAAATCAAAAGCCTGCTAAGTCAAACACCTTAGAAGGGACTTAGGCAAAATCAAGGCAATCCCGATGGATCTGACAAGCAAAGTCAATCCATGCAAAAGTTAGGGATCAAAAACAAAGCAAAAGAGGACCCCGAAACCCTTAACAAAAAAACAAAATAAGATTCAGTGGCCATTCAAATAGGGTCACTGACACCCAAAATAAGGTGACTGCCACATCGAGCAAACCTTGAAACATAAAGTTTACATCGTCAAGATAGGTGCAGAATTAACTGAACGTAGGACTGGAGATCATTAAGAAGAAGCGGTGGGTACAAATCATACTTCGAGCCTGATATCCTTTGTTTCATAACCGTGAACAGACCACGTTACAGCCCTCGAAAGACCTAATTGAGGCGAGGTTTATTTTGAAAGCATACTATCGCAAGGTTGCGTAACCTGACTCCTAACATGATTTCTAATCGTCAGCATTGGTGTCATTATCCTTGCTACATCTTTCATACCAATCAAAGTTAACACAATGTTTGGGCTAACGGTTCATTCGTCTCACTACCACGACACTTTCAAATAAACGATACTTCTTCAAACTTGCATCGAACTTTGCATTAATTATTACCATTTGTGAATGTACAATTTTAATTGCAAATCAGTGCTAGGTATTTAAGGACATCTCAACAAAGGACAATCAAGAAGGAACTTGACTTTCAGTGGCTGTCACGAAGCGAGACTACCTCAGAACCCACAGGCTGGGGCAAATCACTCAACAACTCGAGCAGGGCAAGTCATCCGAGTTCAACTTCCATATGCCAGAACTGGTTAAGCTGGGGCAGACCATTACCATGTTCAGACTAGGGCAAGACCAGGTCGTCCTGACCATCAAGCAGAGTTGCAACCTTTTCTGAAGGAAATTCACAACAAACTACCAAATACCCAGGCTTGGGGCATATAGAGTATCTTCGTCTGCTTCAATCATGGCATCTTCAACAAGCTGCGTGTCGAGGAAGTCAATCCCTCCCACCACCCGAAGTCCAATCTGCATTAGCAACTTCCAGAGTCCACCACGCTGGCGTCTCCCTGCATTTCCAATTACCTGTCTGCAATCATGCGCATCATACGCATTGCATTCGCTATCATAAGCATCTTGCATCATATGCATACCCAACCATATCATACTTCCCCGGCTCTTGCATCTCCGCACGTCAGCATTTGCATTTGCACTTCCACTCGCATGAAATATCATTTATCATCCAACATTCATATATGCAAGTCAAGGTCCAGGATCAATCTTAAAGTTTTCCAAGAACATCATCAGCCCAATCAGGGGCATCTTCCACAACATCTTCAAGACAATCATCAACCCAACTAGGGGCATTTTTTGCAAAGATTTGTGGGTTTGTCCCACGATTTTCAAGAGCTTCAAAGCAATCATCGGCCCAGTCAGGGGCAATCTTCTGCAATTGTGGGCTTCCCTCACAAAATTCGAAGTTATTCAAAGCAAGATTCAGCCCAGTCATGGGCATCTTTTTCAAGACCACGGGCGTCTCCCATGATGTATTTCAATCTCGTGGTTGATCAGATATGCAAATCAACATTCAGCCTAGTCAGGGGCGTACCATTCAAAACCGTGGGCGTTCTCCACGAAGTTATTCAACCTTTTGCTGGGCAAATCCAAGAAGTTCAGTGCAAGATCCAACCCGAGCAAGGGCATCTTCAGCAAAGTCGTGAGCGTTCCACATGAAGTTGTTCAGCCTTTTGTTGAGAAAGACAAGACATCAAGATAAACTCAGCCCAATCAGGGGCATCCTCTTCAGAATTCATGGGCGTAACCATGAAATCATTTCAGCAAAACTATGATCTTCAAACAAGGCGGTGGGCGTACCCCGTTGACTCATTTCAATTCAATCTTCTTCTCAGGGGTTCCCCAATGAGTTGTATTCAGCAAGCGTGACCGTTGTCAATTGCCTTACTAACATCCTTTTGGTGATAGTCGAACCTCGTCAGTTCAACCCAGCCTGCATCCTTTTGGTGTTGGTAAACTGCAGATCTGTGTTGTCCTATCATCCTTTTGGTGATAGTGACCTGTGTGTTGTGTTTCGCTCTGCCATCCTTTTGGTGGTGGGTCTGGCATTTCGTCGATGTCAGATTGTGCGATATTTTGTTTGTGTTTCGCTCCTTCATCCTTTTGGTGGTGGGTCTGGCATTTCGTCGATGTCAGATTGTGCGATGTGTTTTGTGTTTCGCTCCGTCATCCTTTTGGTGGGGGGTCTATCATGGTCATTAATGGTAGATTATGCGATGTGTTTTGTGTTTCGCTCCGTCATCCTTTTGGTGGGGAGTCTATCATGGTCATTAATGGTAGATTGTGCAATGTGTTTTGTGTTTCGCTCCGTCATCCTTTTGGTGGGGGGTCTATCATGGTCATTAATGGTAGATTGTGCGTTGTGTTTTGTGTTTCGCTCCGTCATCCTTTTGGTGGGGGGTCTATCATGGTCATTAATGGTAGATTGTGTGATGTGTTTTGTGTTTCGCTCCATCATCCTTTTGGTGGTGGGTCTGGCATTTCGTTGATGTCAGATTGCGCGATATTTTTTTTGTGTTTCGCTCCATCATCCTTTTGGTGGTGGGTCTGGCATTTCGTCGATGTCAGATTGTGCGATATTTTATTTGTGTTTCGCTCCATCATCCTTTTGGTGGTGGGTCTGGCATTTTGTCGATGTCAGATTGCGCGATATCTTTTTTGTGTGTCGCTCCATCATCCTTTTGGTGGTGGGTCTGGCATTTCGTCGATGTCAGATTGTGCGATGGTGTTTGTCCTATTATCCTTTTGGTGGTAGTGACTGTTTGTGTTTCGCTCCATCATCCTTTTGGTGGTGGGTCTCGCATTTCGTCGATGTCAGATTGTGCGATATTTTGTTTGTGTTTCGCTTCATCATCCTTTTGGTGGTGGGTCTGGCATTTCGTCGATGTCAGATTGCGCGATATCTTGTTTGTGTGTCGCTCCATCATACTTTTGGTGGTGGGTCTGGCATTTCGTCGATGTCAGATTGTGTGATGGTGTTTGTCCTATTATCCTTTTGGTGGTAGTGACTGGTGTGTGTTTCGCTCCGTCATCCTTTTGGTGGTGGGTCTGGCATTTCGTCGATGTCAGATTGTGCGATTGTGTTTTGCTCTACCGCCCTTTGGTGGTAATAGCCGTGTTCTTTTCTTTCCATCATCCTTTTGGTGATAACGACCTTTTGCCTGTTATTTACAGTTTACTCAGAGGCACACCTCATCCAGCATCCTCAATTCCCAAACTATCCTTTTCTTTTCGGACAAATTCAGGGTCTTCTTTATATATAATTGTCTTCTACCTTGAAAGAGTGAGTGTCATAGCCATTCATCTTACACGGTCTAAGCCAATTAGATAGGGGCATCTGTCATACCCCAAATTTGTCCTACTTGTACAATTTTTATTTAGTACATTCACCCCCCAGTTATTATTTACAGAATCCAAAAAATATGTTGCTTAAATTTGTGCTTTGTTTGAAGGTGTCTGGTCAGGGGTATAATTAATTGAGGATTGATGGTTTCGACCAAAATTTAGTCATACGAGAGTTTTGATAAAGTCAAAGTCTGGGTGTGACTAATTCAAATGGTTGATTTGAGCTGACAGTTAGAATTGAGGCTGGTAAGTCAATGGATGTTTGCTTCGAGTTATTGGTACTTCAAGGAGTAGGATCATACAGAATTAATTCACTTTCATGAAAGTTGATGCAGAGTGTTGAGATCTATGTGACAAAACATTATAATATGGATGAACGTTTGATTCGTTATGTGAAGCTTGTTTGTTGGATGTCCAAGTGATATGCTTTTGTTTAAGTCTAGCCGAGAATCACAAACCAAGTTTGGCAAAGTGAAAACCATACGAGTTTGGCTACAAGGTATCATGGCTTACATATACCATTTGAGGTATAAGTAATTTCTTTGAAATCCAAATTCCAAGGTGTCTTTCAAAATTCAACGCATACAAATTAAATGGAGTTCATATTGGTGAGTTTATTTTATTCTAATAATTATTAGATGGCTCCACAACATTCCACCAAAGATAAAGGAGGCAAGTCATATAAAGCTAAAGATGCTAGGAGTTTTCGTACACTTCTATTACAAGAAAAATGACAAGTTCAGTTTATGCAAAATTTCATTTCCAACTCACATTAAAGCTTGTCCCGAAAATGGCCATACACCAGGTTATCCAAGTTGCTTCTTCAAACCGTGCATTCAGCAATACCAACCATGCTTACACTAGCATCCAAAGCAAAACCGCATTATCGCAATAATTTCTCAGCAGTACCACAATAATGAACCAAAAAAGGACAACATTATTAGCATGCTAGCAACAAATGATTGCATGATGTGTATTTTGCGGAAACCAAACGAGTCATCGACCAAGACCTCGATTAATTGGGCTTCAACCATTTCAACGATCTAACTGTTATCCTTTTTCACAAACAACTTTTCCTGCGAAAGGAACAGCTACAACAGACCTGCAACAACAACATTTGTGATTTGAACCGGTACCAATACGATAGGCAAAATTCGAAAAAATGGAAAAGAAGAGTAGTGAAATGAAGAGATCAGCCACATTTCCTTTTTTCGCAAAAGCAATACGATGTCACTCCGTAAGCGATGCTTCGTTATCTGTCACAAACCACACAGCCAAATGCTGTTTTTGAGAAAAATCAAATATCAAATCAACCATCACATCATAAAACTCGCTTCATTTGCAACAGATGTATCACTCGCACAACAAATGCAACACCACACCAAACCTGCTAGTTGAAAGAAAAAGGACATTTCATTATTAGCTGTAAAGTTGAGAGATTAATGAAAAATGGATTAGCAAAAGACAAGATAAGGACAAAACCAAATTCTGTCAAAAAAACCCTGCAACCTGCTGTAACCCACCTCTGCTATAAACCAGCCTGCATAAACCTACACTACACTCCAAACCGTACCAAAGCACTGCAACACATACACCAAAACAGAACTTTGGTATTACCCTCAAAAACTGCACCCTGTAAAACTCCCCAAACCAGCCAATTTCTCTGCTATGTTCAAAACAACCCTGCTGCTGCAACTCCACCAACACGCACAGGCCTACATTTCCCACACAAAACCTACATACCTGTTATTCCACAAAAAAAAACAGAAAGAAAACACAGTGAGAATTACATTACATCCACCTGCATAAAAGTAAAAACCAGCAAGAAACCAACACAAGATGGTGGTTTGTATCACTACAAAACGAACTGCCAAAGCTCTAGACAAGGGACAGACCATCAGTAGACACAGCCAAGGTAGAAAACAATTTACACGTACCATTTCATGATTCTGATAGTAACAAGGGGCCACTACAAAAAGACCACTTGAGGACCCTGCATAAGGGTACCAACATTTTCCTCTAAAGACCCAAAAAGTGAAATCACTCTTGATGGGGGAGAAGACACCAGAACTTGACTTCTCTTCCCTTCTTCAAATATCTCCAATGACAAAATCTCATTTTTTTTTCTTTCAGTCATCTGAAACTGAAATCCATGAACCCCATATCACCTTTCGAACCAATACACTCTAATCTCCATCACCTTCATTCAACTTCGATTTCTCACTTCAACTATCTTCAACCTTCAAGACTTTTTTAACATCTTTGAACCCTCTTCTTTTCTTTTTCAACACATGTCTCCACCAACCTTTTAAACTTCATCAAACTATTGTTGACAGAATCTCATCCCCAAACTTCTATCAAACTCAACATCTCCAACCATTTTCCATTTTTATGACCAGAAATGTTCATCACTTAATCAAACAAACTCAAAAAGCTTCAACCAGCAGCCTACATGAACCTTCGATAAAACCGCCCTCATCATCTTCAACCACCTTTCTTCAACCTTCAATTCATTATCAACGTTCAACTCACTCTTCATCATCAACCTTTCACTACCCAAATTTCGACCTCTTTTAACTTCACCTCAACAAACTTGTTTGAACACTAACCATTACCCTTCCAAAACCATCGTCGGTTTCTGCATTTCCTGCCTCACCGGATGCCTCTCCGGTATCGAATCTCCTTCCGCGAAACCCTTTAATCCACCAATCAACCAAACGCCTTCCATCTCCAGATAACCTCATCACAACATCCAACTCAACTTCCGTACCACAATCAGCATTCAACCTCTGTTTCTCCATACGAACTCAACAACATCACCATTTCTACATATTCAAACTGACCATTATCCTTCTTCCGTCAACTTGTCAAGCTCTCTACCGTCTTTTTCACTTCAACTTCTTCAAAGCCCAGAAACCGAAAACCTCAATTGAATAGCTTCAAACTCAATCAGAAAAACTGAATTTATTCTCTCAACTGCAACGACCAGCATCGCCTCACTGAATGAAACCCACCATTTCTCCATTTCAACCATAAAACTCAGAACCATGTCCTCCATAACTCGAAACCCACGTTGCATCTGCTCCACCCTAACACCCAAATCGAAACGCACCCCCTTTCTTCAACACCGACCATAAACATCAACCTATTTCAAACTAGAACATAAGAGTTAGATGGAGAGATTCGCGGATCCGAAGATGACTTACGTTTGAATGAGAAAAGAAGGTTGGATTTCTTCGAATCACGTCGCCTTTCCCTTTGATTGTTTTGGACCTTCAACAAAAATTCCCAACCCTTCTTTAGCCACAATTTCCCAAACCTTCAAACCCCATCCGTGAGCCCATGAAAACCGCCAAATCGAAATCGCGTTCAAACCCAAATCCGAACAGTCACACAAAGACGATATGATTCCATCGAGATTGGTTTAATTCCCCATTTGTTTCTTGTTCTGGATCTTGGTTTCGGATTGAAGATGAATAGTGGAGGTGTTTCGATAATGAATGGGTTTGGACTGTTCTGAAACATTTTTTCCCCTTTGAAATATAGATCTGATCCATAGTATTGCCTGGAATCAAGGAGCCTGAGGTTATCATTCACGTATTGTTTCTTACTCTTGCGAGGTTGGTAAGCGGTTCATGGGCCAAGCTTGGGGTTGTGTAGCCCGTTTTTGTTTCTGTCACGTTCAACCTGTCTTTGTTTTCTCGCAAACGTGTTTGTGGTGAGATGATGGGCTCGAGCCCATATGATTCCCACCTAATTCAAGTTTCCACCCCATTCAGTTTTCCCTCAGTGGATGATGGGCTTTTCAGCCCAAATGACTCTATGCTTTTGTTCATACGCCTCTGACTTACCTTTAAAACCCCTGTTTCACTTCTTTCTCTGTTAATATATTCTTTTTATATATAACTTTTTTTTTCCTTTTATAAATATATTATATTATATTAAACATTATTATATGTTATGTATAGTTTTTATAATATCATTTTCTTTTAAAGTTTTTAATGTTAGACGTTTATACTTTTTTTATTTTAGAAGTTGATTTTCTTTTTTTATTTGCTATTGGGCATTTTGACCCACTTCTGTTCTGGTCGATGACGAAACTTCCACCGTTTAACCGTCACATTAGTGGCGTGAAACAAAGGATCTGAGACCACCTTTGTTCTTTCGATTTTATTTCGGTAAACTAACTTTAAATTTAATTTCTGTCAAACATTATTCATATTATTTCATATTATCATATTTATTCATATTATTTATTATCATATCTCATTATTCATATCTCACTCATCCATATTTGAAAATACTTAATAAAATATCGAAATCTTAAAAGCCAAACTGGTGGACTGTTGTATCATTGGTTATTTGCAGGTACCTTAATTTTAAATCGTGCCCGACTTTGCTCAAGGCGTAGTTTAGGACACAAATGCACACACACGGCTTTCTCTTGGGCTACCTGACAATGAGACCCCTTTATTTCGTGCAATCCCGTGTAAATTACATGTATCCCTTCCCCATTCCGATGTATGTTTCACATTTCTTTGATTATTAGTTTATCTCCTAGGAGCACCCATAGGGACTAGAGCGGATTCGAACTATTTTCAAACTAATTCTCGATTCATCGTCGAGCCACTTTCAAACAACCCATAAGTCGAGTGCTCATACGCATTCGCCATCAACCTATTACAACTCGACCCTTGATACGTAAGTCAAGTCGGTCTCTTCTTTCAAACAATTTCATTTTCAACACGCTTTGCACGCAATAACGAGTCAAACCCTTGATCCAACGTCAAGCGGATTTTCGAAACAAACTATCAATCAACTAACAACTATTCAATCTTTTTTAAGGTGTAAGGAGTGGGTTCAAGTCTTTGAGATTGCTTTCGGCTGTTTACATGCGAGTTGTCTTATTCGGGTGTGAACAATTGACACCTCTAAATAACATTAATAACTCGACAACATTCAATTATCCTTCAACTACTCATCCTTCCAAACTCCATTTCAAACTTTAACAACTTTCTTTTCACGATGAAAAAGAGAGTGTACCAAGTCTTTGGTTCGCTTTCCCGATTATTTAGAGTTTGAGAAGTCTTTCTTAAGCTTCAAGTAATCGTCATCAATTCAAACTCATCCTTTCAAACACAATCCTCTTTCAAGATGAAAAAGAAAGTGTTCCAAGTCTTTGGTCCGCTCTCCCGATTACTTGAGTCCGAGAAGTCTTTCTTAAGACTTGAGTAATCGTCATCCGTACCCACTTCAATCCAATTCAAATCCAGTTTCTTTCGTGGTCGTTACCACGAACTACGACTGCTCTGATTCTTCATTCATTCTTGAATGTAAGATACGTAGGCACAAGATTGTGATGATCTTGGCAAGCACAATCCCCTCCATCTTCCATTTCCCCCATCCTTTCCCGTAGTCGAACTACGACGCTCTGATTTCTCATTCTCGTCCGAATGAGCATACGTAAGCACGAGGGCCCCAATCCTTGGCGAGCACCCTATCTTCTAACCATCCCCTTTCCCTTAGTGTCTTTATCCCTTTATAGTATCCTTTAGCATTTAGTAGTGAGAAGAGAAGAATTAAGTTTAGCTAACATCCATCACAACTCGAATTAAGAGGTTCCCGTTGAGTACAACGAACGTGAGGGGTGCCAATACCTTCCCCTCGTGTAACCGACTCCCGAACCCAGGAACGTATGGTTGTGACGACCGTGTTCCTTCCGCGTTTATGAGGTTTTCTCGATATTTTCCTCTCCCGTTCATTCGGGAAAAATAAAGTTCGGTGGCGACTCTGTCGAACCGCATTTCCGCGCCTTTCGCGCGAGGGTCGTATGTTCGAAATGAATTTTTCGAGGTGCGACAATATCCTTACTCTATTTAACTTCAAGTAAGTCAGGTATCATGTTTAGTGTGATGTGTGCTAGATATCAAGTATTGTCTAAGAATTCACACTTTAAGATCGTTATACGTATTTTGAGTTATTTTAACGGAACCTCTAATCACGGTTTTTGTTATCCTAAAGAAAGTGCTTATAGCTTAGTAGGCTATTCTGATTCCGATTTTGCGGTGTGTTATTGATTAAGAATGTGCATAAACAAAGGTGTTTACGACTTTAACCTTTGCGTAGCAAGTAGGATTCTAATTCAACAAAAGTGACACAATTGTCTTGAAATCTATCTCAAATATCAAATTTACACACAATTTTTTCTTAAGGTGTATTCTAATAAGCTCGTGCTTTAATGGCCATATAGTCTATTCCAGTTTAGTGAAGACTCTAGAAATTTTGCCTCGAAACTTCATAGGAGCCGACCTAAGTTCCACAATCACAACGGTGAGTATATCAAGAGTACTCATTTAGCTAGGTACTCTCTCATATAAAGTATAGATATCATTAAGAGTTTCTATTATTTCTTCCTCTTTTTGCTTATGATTCATGTTTCTCTTATTTATACTAGCATGATCACCTCATAATACTCACAACTTATTATTACCATTGAACCTATTCCTTGGGGTCTCTAATCTATTAGGTCGGGTTACCATCGTGAGAAACTCATTTCTCTATAGGCATTAGTCTCATCTTCTTGGAAGTATTGTGGACCTTCTCTCTAGTTAATTCTTTCATCAAAGGATATATTCTAAACGTGTATTAGTGTGTATATGATTCACTCTTACAACTCCTTTAGAGATACAATCTCTAACAATGTTGTGTTTTCTTATTATTTGACACCACTTATCATTACATTAACGGTTCTTAATTTTTTTTTTTTGCAATAGCCGCAGTACTATCATAGTGGATTAACACAGGTGGCATAGGTTTTTTCCATAAAGGGGTCTCGGATAGAAAAAATCTCAACCAACGTACTTTTTCACTTTAAGTCGTTAATGTTATCATTTCAGACTCCATCATGGACTAAGGCAAAATAGTATGTTTCTTTGATTTCCAAGATACAACTCTTTCAGTTGTATTGAATATACAACCATTCATTTCTTTAGAATCATCTGAGAAGGTGTTCCATTATGCATAATTTTCTCCTTCAAGTACAACAGAAAACTTTTTATAATGTAAACTGAGATTCATGGCCCTCTTAAGATATCGCATGACTATCTCAATGGTCTGTCAATGCTCATTGCTCAGTCTACTTGTAAACCCGTGTATTAATCCTATGACATACTCAATGCCAGGTATAGTATAACCAGTGGCATACCTAAGACTTCCAATAATTCTCGCATACTCATTGTCTAACATTATCATCCGTGTTCTTAGATTATATGATGTGCAAGCAGGTTTACAGTCAAAGTAGTTATACTTTGTTAAGATCTTCTCCACATAATGAGACTGATCCAAAGAAATTCCTTGTTCAGATCTAGTGATCTTGATACAAAGAATCACATTGCCTTCTCCGAGGTCTTTCACACCAAAATTGTTGCACAACAATGATTTAACATCATTAACTACGTGAAATTTTGATCTGAATATGAGTAAGTCATCTAGTGAGAGACAAATGACAATTAAAGTGTCATTTTCAAAATTGTAATAAACGCATTTGTCAATTTCATTCAATTTGTATCCATTCGATATTATTAAGTTATCAAACATTTCATGTCACTGCTTTAAAGCTTGTTTTAGACCATAAAGAGACTCGTCTAACTTACAGACCTTATTTTTTTGCCCATGAATCACAAACCCTTCTGGTTGGTCCATATAGATTTCTTCTTCTAAGTCACTGTTTAAAAAAGTTATTCTAACATCCATTATGTGTACTATTAAGTTATAAATAGAAACAACTGAAATTAGTACCCCTAATAGATGTAATTCTAGTGACTGGAGAAAAAATATCAAAGAAATCTATATTTTCTCTTTGCCTAAAACTTTTGGCTACAAGGTGAGTCTTGTACTTATCAGTAGTTCAATCAGATTTTAGTTTATTTTTCAAAATTCACTTACAACGGATTGGTTTGATATTATGTGGTAAGTATACTAAGTACAAGATCTTGTTAGATTCTAGAAAATCTATCTCATCACTAATAGCTTCTTGCCACAAATTTGAATTCAGAGATGACAATGCTTCTTAAAGATTTATTGGATCTTCTTCTATTGTATAGGCCATATAATTGGGCTCATAGTTTTTAGCAACTCTTACTCTTTTACTTCGTCGAATTTATGTTTCTAATATGTTGTTGCTTTCGGTGCTTCATATCATATGAATGTGATTTGATTTAGTGTTCTCACTTTTAGAAGAAATCAACGATCTAGAATGGGGGTTGAATAGATCTCCAAATAGAAATTTTCTTATTAAAAATTTTGCTTTGAAAAATATTTTTCTATGGCAAACGGAAGCGAATTTGGATTGAATATCGTCTATCTGAATCGTTATTGGTAGAGTTGAATATGCATACAAATTGTAGTAAAATGTATGTTATATATTAGAAAATCAAACCAACAAGTTATATGTAAGTTGTTTGAATATAAACAACACTAAGATCAAGAGTTTCCAATGAAATGTAAAATCAAACTTGACATAAGAAATTTATCGAACACGTAGTGTGCAGTCAATTTATTAAACACTTAGTGTGCAATACACAAAACTTAATTCTATTTGAGTTGAAGGTGTAACAAATCAATTACAATTGTTTATATTGCAATGGTTTCATAAAATAGTTTAACACAATAAGAGTTATCAACAATTCTGATATGGAGTGATCAGAATGGATCGTTGTGGGCTTTAATATATAGCAGCAATAATAGTTGTGGGAAAGGAGGGGGTGTACCTGCAAGGTAGTCCGATATCAAAGTGATTTTGGGCTAGAGATCAAGCAAGCACAAATGTTTAGGTATGAATTAGAATGATTAGAATACCTTACCCTCTCAAGAGAGAGGTATTTATGAGATTCCCCCCAGCGTGGGGCCAAGGTCTCCCATGTGGCCGAAGTATCTGGTCGACCAATGGGAGACTGCCAGGTGGAAGATCTAGAGCATGATCTTGGACCTGGTCCAACTGCCCCCGTGGATTTCGGAGGGGCAGTTGGTCGCGTGAACTGTCAAGCTCGTGAGGGGGATGTCCCCAACGACTATATTCTCCAACAGATATAATGTGCCCAACGGTCATATTGTCTTAATCTCCTAATTGGGCCTTGCCTAAAGTTGGATTGGATTGGGCCTTACCCAAATGTTGGCCATGTTCCAGTCCAGTCCAGAATAGGAGCCCCCTAAATCGTTGCTCTGAGGTGAGGAGTAATGACTTTGAGTTAGCCAAGTTGGTCAACCGTTGGGTAGGAGACACGTCGCAGGGAGGTTTCTTGAGGTCTTCATCATTCGAACGAAAGTCTTCGGAGACGTGCCTTAGGAAGCGAGGATATGGTTGCGGAAGGAAGGTTTTACATCTACCAGACTTACGCTTAAGATATAGAAGGTATCCCATTGATGAGACCCTTGCTCGAATGATATCCTATGACTTGTCGAGGAGGATATGCCTGCGGAGAGCTAGAGTGACGTGTTGAGGAATGTGAAGGGTCCGTCTTGAACGTGCCAACTGAGACCTTCCTCTTTTGTCACGTGTTAGTGTGTAATTAATTTTGTTAAGGCATAGGCTGGCTATGTAATGATGACTTTTTCCCTTTGCGCTTCCCTATGCGAGTAAATGCTTATAAAAGAGGGGAATGGATTCATTTTCACACTTCACGCAAATTTCTCTCCTCTACTTCTTTCGCTTTGCAGTGTTCGTTCTTTGTTGGAGCAATCTTGCCACCATCGGTCCCCTTTTCTTTTCCTTTCATCTTTGACCTTTAGAGTCAAGTAAGTTCTTCATCCTTGCTTGTTAGAACACGTGAATTTCTAGAAATTAGCTTGAATTTTCCGGCGAAGCATGAATTTTCCGGTTGAAGTTCATAGGTTCTTTGATGAACACGTGAATTTTCTAGGAACTTCATGAAGGCATTGAAAAACATGAATCTAGGATGTTGTGTATGTCTATAAATCTTCCTAGGTTATTGTGTGAAACATCTTGTGTTTGTAGTCGAGTAGGAGGTTTCCTCAATGCTGTGGAATTTATTCTCGTGTGCCCAATAGGTCATAGTACGTGGGACTTATCCCATGTTGGGCCTTTATAAGTCGTGGAGACTTCTTCCCATTTTCGGGGAGGGGGTTACACCAAGGCCCCGTGCTGTCGGTAAGGGCTTGAGTCGAGGAGGCATCCTCGTACTTAATCCTCGCCCTTTCACTTGATTTGTGGTGGAAGGATGGATTTGATCTTCGTCGAATTCATTTTTCTTCCTCTGTTTTTCACTTGATTTGACGTACCTCCTATCGAATGCGTCAATGTGCGGGTTGCTCAAGGGGACCTTAGTTGGATTTCCCAAAAGCCTCTAATGACTAAGTCAACCTTTACGGAGGAGGAGGCCAGTACTTTTAATCTCCTCGAAGATAGGGCAGAAGATGCGCCTGCAAGTTAGAAGTCGATCACCCCCACGGAAAATGGCCGAATATGATTGATGTATCCTAGGAGAAGATTCTCAATGTATGAGTTTTCTTTTAAAGAGGCGGGGTACCGTTTGCCCTTCACGGATCTCCAAGGGGCGATTTTTTGTCATCTCGAGTTGTCCCCTACCTAACTTCACCTGAATGCTCTGACGTTCATTCGGGCCTTTGAGTTGGTATGTCGGTATCTAAAGATCGGGACTACCGTGGAGCTTTTTTTCTGTATTTTCCAGCTACAGAGGAGCATAGCTGAGTCAAAGCAAAGTTGGGTGTCCTTTAAACAATAGAGCAGGCTGTTTTGGCCATATTCAGAATTTGTTCGAAATTTCAAATTCATCTTCCTGGTCGTAAAGCCTCTCTCAGAGGCGATCAAAAGTTCTCTGGTCACCATGGAGACTATGGAGGAAAATGGTCGGGAGGTGATATGACTCGTGTCAAAGTTTCCATTGTAGTGGGTGTATGCCTATTTCAGATATAGGACCGACCAGTTCCTCGTGAAACATGATCAACTGTGTACCAAGGACAAGAAATACCTCCGGGCGTTGACAACGTTCGTGGAAAGTTTTACCCCTGCTACCGTGGTGGACAAGGATGGTAACCTGCTTTATGCAGAGGACGAAGAGCCTGCTCGGGCGACCTGTTATATAAACACCAAAGCTTTCCTCGACCATAAAATAGAGGCCGAGGTTTTTTAACTTTTAGGTATAGATGATCGGTTTTGCTTGTGCTTCTTGATGTTTTGATGTCGTGATAACCCATTTTTCTCTATTTCTAGTAAAAATGTCAAACTTGCGTGAGAGCCTTGTCAAGTCCGTCGCGGCCAAGAACGTCAAGAAGGTTTCGACCTTGAGGGTGGACGCGATCAAACAACAAACGACGTTGGAGAAGTTCGTGGGTGGTTCTTCACCTTCTCCAGGCAGCACCTCCAATTCTCCTACCCCGAATCCTCAAAAGAAAAGGAAACAGGACGATCTCGATTCTTCCTTGGTTGAATGCTCAAATGGCTTTGTCGGGGGAAATTCATCTTGCCGCCTTTCTATCTGTAGGACAAGATCTTTAACAGGGAAGGATTCGTAGTTTTCCCTTATCTGGAAGCGTCAGGACTATTGTTCGCTGACCCAGAGGTGAGGAGGATGCTCATTTGCCAAGATGTTGTGGCGATGATAAGGGTGCTGGAGACGGCTCTGGCCCTGGGCGACACGAAGACATTTATGCTTAAGGAGTTCAAGAAGGTAAAGGCCAGGGAGACCAAGCTATAGTTAGAGACAACTGAACTGTTCAACAAGCTGACGACTCTCTAAGGAAACTATGAGGTCAAGGTCGCACTCCTGAAAGATATGAACGAGATGACATATGAGATGAAGAAAATGAAGGAGGAGAATGCCAACTTGAAGGCGAGAGTAAATAAACTGGAAGGCTCGTCGGCGGTGGGGCTGGATGAAACCAAGGAGAAGAAATCCTTGAAGACACGGCGAGAATTGATCGACAAGATCCTCATCCTCGAACAGGATACCCTAAGAGCTTCCGAGTTCAGATTCAATGTTGCGGTGGAGCAGATGAAAGCCTTGAACCTTGACGTCCAACTAGTTACTGAAGGGATTAGCGTTTTACATCAAATGGTCGAAGGGCAAGTGGTCCCTCAAGAGGTCCCGGTTCATGATGCTTGATTTTTCTTTGTAACTTAGAATATTTTGGCTTGCGTGCCATTTTTTTGTAAATCTGAATGTCGGGCTTTGCCGTACTTTTTGTAATATTTAAACACTTTTCGGGCGGGTGGTTAAACTTATATATATATATATATATATATATATATATATATATATATATATATATATATATATATATATATATATATATATATATATATATATATATATATATATATATATATATATATATATATATATATATATATATATATATATATAATATATATATATATATATATATATATATATATATATATATATATATATATATATATATATATATATATATATATATATATATATATATATATATATATATATATATATATATATATATATATATATATATATATATATATATATATGCTTGTTCGATATTGCATGCCTTATTATGTTTTTTGTTTTTTGCGAGTTGTGTTCGCTGAATGAGAGTTTGCTTGACTCATTAAGATGCTCGAGAGTTTGGGGAACTTGACGAGTAGCGA
The DNA here is from genome assembly GCA_963859935.3 of Lathyrus sativus. Classification (NCBI taxonomy): domain Eukaryota; kingdom Viridiplantae; phylum Streptophyta; class Magnoliopsida; order Fabales; family Fabaceae; genus Lathyrus; species Lathyrus sativus. The sequence continues at coordinate 8,344 of CAWUDS030006419.1, read as the reverse complement.
AGTAGTTTTTCCAGTAGTGGGACTAGGATCTCGGTCGAGGTCCTGATTGCATAGGGCTTGGACTTTTCCATCGCAAGATGGGTGTCCTGCCACGTTGGTATGGCAACGGCAGAACGCGATTAAGGTATCCCTGTTGGGCACAGAATCTACTTGTTCAATGATCAGAAACTTGCCTTCGTTATGTTTGAGGATTGTGCTTGCACCGGTGCACACTCCCTTGGCTGAACGATCTCTCTTCGATGTGAGATGAAGTCGTCGGCAGTTGGTCCTAATTGACTTAGTACTAACTATGATATTGTTTGAGCTTTTCAGTATTCCATGGTCGAGCAAATGGTTGTTCGTTTAGATGTTCGGGGTAGTAGGCCTCAGTGCCTGTTTTCGACCTTGCCCGGTAAGGGCCTTCCCAATTTGCGGTCAGCTTGCCCTCGCGCGAATCTTTTTGATTTCGGCATAGGACCAGGTTGCCCGCTTGGAAGTTGCGCTTTACGACCTTGGCATCGTGGCACAACATTATTTTTTGTTTCAGTGAAGCTTTGCAGAGGGCTGCCCCTGATTGGATTTCTTCGACTAGATCGAGTTCCTCTCTTAATACTTCATTATTCATCTCCTTGTTGAGAGAAGCCTCTATCTGTTTAGAGGGTTCTCTGATTTCCATCGAGATTACTACTTCGGTCATGTATGTTAGTCGGAAGGGAGTTTCCCTGGTGGTAGAGTGTGGAGTTGTTATGTAGGCCCATAACACACTATGTAGCTCCTCGACCCATCTCAGTTTGGCTTTGCCTAACCTTTATTTTTAGTCCGTGGAGGATCACCCTGTTCGAGGCCTCTGCTTTCCCATTGGTCTAAGAATGTTCAACGAACGTGAACTGTTGCTTGGTGCCTAGTTTGGCGATAAAGTCTTGAAACTTCATGTCCATGAACTGGGTCTCGTTGTCGATCAAAAGGGCCTGGGGCATGCTGAATCGTGCGAGGATGTTTATTTTGTAAAAATGAAGTATGTTGAATGCTGTGATTTTGGCGAGGGCCTCAGCCTCAATCCACTTTGTGAAGTAGTCAACGACCACAATCAGAAATTTGTTCTGATAGGATCCCATGGTGAAGGGGCTGAGGATGTCCATCCCCCACCAAGTGAAGGGCCATGGGAAGGACAAGGTCTTCAGCTCGTTGGGGATGCTAAGTGTATGTCCCCATGGCGTTGGCATCTATCGTATTTGTTGACATGTTCCTTCGCGTCGTGCTGCATAGTTGACCAATAATATCCCGCGTGAAGGATTTTTTGCGCCAAGGATCTACCTCCTAAGTGTTGTGTGTTGATCTCATCGTGAATTTCTTGGAGAACGTCGAGGACATTGTTCTCCTCAACACACTTTAAGAGGGGATGGAGAATCCTCATCGGTAGAGCTTGTCTTAGACTAGGACGTATGAGCAGGCCCTTCGCTTAATTACGCTGGTCTTTTTGTTATCTTCAGGCAGCTTCCCTGTGGTGAGATAGTCGTACACCAGAGTCATCCAACAGTTGTCATCGCCAATGGCATTGACATCGAGCAGTTTTGTTGGCTTTTTGATGCTTGGACGGGGAAGCGTCTCTTGTATAACATACTTGTTGCCATCTTTCCTCCTTGTGCTGGCCAGTTTCGATAGGACGTTTGCCCAAGTGTTTCATCCGCAGGGGATATGTTGGACTTCCCATAAGTCAAACTTGGTTATTTTATCTTGTACCAGCGTCAGGTATTCGATGAGATGATCGTTTTTTGCTTGGTATTCTCCCCGTACCTGAGAGGCCACGAGCTGGTACCGTGAAGATTTTTATTTCCTTAGCGCCCATGTCCTCAGCCAGTCGTAATCCTACAAGGAATGCCTCGTACTCGGCTTGATTGTTCGAGGTTGGGAAGGACAAGACTAATGACACTTCGATTAGGATTCCCTCTTCATTTTCGAGGATGATACCCGCACCACTTCCAATGAAGTTGGAAGCTCCACCGACGAAAATGGTCCATTTGTGAGATCCACTCGATGGGGATGCTAAGGGCGTCATTTCTGCCACGAAGTCGACCAAGTCTTGTGCCTTAAGAGCCTTTCTGCTTTCATAATAGATGTTGAATTCTGTCAGTTATAAAGACCATTTAAGCATTTTACTAGCCATAGCTGGTCGGTCGAGCAGTTATCTTATGGGTTGGTCTACCTGAACCACAATCGTGTGGGCCGAGAAGTAATGCCTTAATCTTCTCGCAGCGTTAATGAAGGCCAAGGCAACCTTTTCGATCTGCTGGTATCTGAGCTCTGGCCCTTGTAAGGCCTTGCTTGTAGAGTATATTGGCTTCTGCCCATCGATGGTTTCTCGAATGAGGGCATTGCTAATAGCTTCATTGGTGATGAAACAAGTAGAGTGTTTCTCCATTATCTGGTCGAGACAGAACTAAGGGTTCAGACAGAGCTTGCTTAAGACGGTGTAGAGCCAGCTCGCATTCTTCTATCCATTCAAATGTAGCCTCTTTTCGTAAGAGCTTGAAGAAGGGTAGAGGGTGTTGAGCAGACTTGGAAACGAAGCGAGATAACGAGGTAAGCATCCCATTGATGGATTGTATGGACTTATTCGACTTTGGCATGGGGAATTCCGAGAATGCTCGACATTTGTCGGGGTTGGCCTCGATCCCCCTCTTAGTGAGGTAGAAGCCGAGGAATTTCCTTGCTCGCACCCTGAAGGTGCATTTTTCTGGCTTAAATCATGTTTTGCACGTCCTTGCTTGGTCAAAGACTTTTTGCAAGTGGAAAGTATGATCAGATTCCTCTTAGGATTTCACGATCATGTCGTCTATATATAATTCGAGCATATCTCTAATTTGTGATTGGAAGACTTTGTTCATCATTCGTTGGTATGTGGCCCCAGTGTTTTTCAGACCGAAGGGCATTACGTTGTAGTAATAATTGCCCAATGTTGCACCCTACAATTTGACCAACCAGTTCTCCTATCTGACTCGTGGTTTAAATTCATATTCGCAAATCAGACGCATGACATTTGTGCCCAAACAGAGGATATCAGGGTTACAGCTTGGTTTACGTCTATCAGATATGGCAGATCCAGTCCAGATCATCAGGGTCATTTTCGGGAAATTGTGCGCTCCTCGGTGATTTTTAGCTTGCATAGTGGTTTTGGGATATTCTGATGCCCGGGGTTCTTTGTTCGATTCGATCTGGTCTCGTGCGCTCTTTTATGGTGGTCATTTGCGTTTGTCTGCATTTTTAGGGTTTTAATAGACTTTTGCGGATTTTTAATAGGCTTTATAGATTTTTCTGGAATTTAAATAGGGTTTTTGTATTTTTTGATAGTTTAAATCTTTTTTTTTTAGAATTTTATATAGATTTTAAAATAGGTTTAATAGTTTTTTTAATCATTTTTAGAATATAAAAGATTTTAAATAGTTTTAATTGTTTTTAGAATAATAGAGAAAAAGGGGAATATAGATTTTTTCTTTTATGTTAATAGGAGCTTTAATAGATTTTAAATAGAGATAAATAAAATTTGTTTTAATATAGATTTAATAGTTTTTTAGAATAATAGATTTAATAGTTTTAAATAATAGTGTAGAATTTTTAATAGGCGTTTTACAAAATTTTATAGAAATTAAATAGAAATAGTATAGAAATTAATAAAGTTTTATTAATTTTTTTAGATCTAATTAGGGTTTAGTTAGGTTAATTAGGAGTTAATTTTTCCATTGAATTTGTGTAGTTTAATTGAGGTTCAGTTTAATTAGGAGTTAACTATAGTTTAATAGTTAGTTAATTAGGGCTCAGATCTATAGTCATTTTAAGTAGTAGTTTAGCTTTAATTAAGGCTTAATTGAGTTTTTCAGTTTTTTAGGGTTTTTGTCCAGATTTTCGTTGGGCCCAGAGGGGATTTTTGGAGGCCCATTTCAGTTTTTGTATCCAATTCGTTTTTGGCAGTTTTTTGTCCAGAGTCAGAGTGTGACACTTGTCACTATAAGAAGGGCCCCACGCGTCCACACTCAGAGGCCCCCACCACACCACTCAGAAACTCCCAGAGAGCTGCCACGTATCCATCCTCACTCTCCCTTTCTGCCACGCCTCAGACACGCGCTCCCCATGCAGTAACCCTCTGCGCCACTTGTCACCACCACAGCTAGTCACCGGATCATCACCGGACCTCGCCGCCGGGCATGCAGACGCCCTGAGCCACTGTCCAACCGTCTCCGGCCACCGTCCCTTGCCGGAAACTGCAAAAAGCTGCAAAAAACCCAGAAACACTCTTTTCTTCTCCGATCCTCCTCCATCCCCCTTCGTCTTCGCTCACCGAAAATCCAACCCTCGCCGGAAACTTCAACCACTCCCCCAGAACCTTCATACGATTTTCCAGAAAACCAGCAAGGATTCATCGTTCTTCAAGAAGTTTCCAGAACATCATCAAGCACTCATCGTTCATCTGGAATTTCCAGAAAGCTCCATCAACTAACGAACACGATCCATCAACAATCAGTCACAGAAGATCCTCGTGGTTCGTCCTCCTCATCAAGATACTCAAAGTTCTTCTGAAGATCTTCCTTAGAACATCCGAGCAATTAAAACAACCTTCAAGATCCATCAGCTTCGGAATCATCGTCTTCATCAGTTCTTGAAGTTTTCTTCCCAGATCTTCATAGAACTCATTGAGTTCTTCACTGTTTGCCCGGAAATCTTCAAGCAAGATCTCAACGCAGAAACTTCAACGAGCCTCCTCCTTCAACCTTTAAGAACTCGCACCAAGATTCTACAGTTTTGCGTAACATCTTGAGATCACCAAGTGCTTTTCAGAGATTCACGAGCGGTTCGTACTCCTCATCCAGGTACGTTTTCCTTTGATTCTTGGTTGAGCATTGTTTCTGATGGCTAGGACGTATGGATTGGCTTGTTTCATCTAGATTTTAGTTTGAGCATGAGATTGAGTTGGAGTTTCGTTAAGATTCGAATTAGGTTTAGTGTCAGATTTTGTGGAGAGATTGAATGAGGTTTGAGAGAGTTCAAAGAGGAGAGTGGGTGAGGAAGACGAAGCAGACGACGGCTAGGGTTCAATGGTGAACAGTGTTTAGGGTTTGGAGAAGGAGGCAGGTTTTGTTTGGGTTTCATTGGGTTAGGGTTAGGTTTGGGTTTAGGCCCAATGGCGTTTTGCTGAAGTGTCACCCCCATTTTGGCTTAGTCCCCCCGTGCGTGTGGGAGACAGTTTGATGTTGATCTGGGCCTTAGGCCCTTATTACTATTCGCACCCCCTGGGGCGTAAGCCCAATGAAAACTAACCTGAGAAGCTTACTAGCTGCACCCCCCTGTGCGTTTTTTTCTTTCTGTTTTTATTAGTTGTTTTTTGATGTCATTGGGCCAACGCCTTTTTGCTAGGCGCACCCCCCTCTAAGGCCCACCTTAGGATAATAAATGAAAAAACTTGCTGTTTGAACCCCCTCCCCCATTTTAATTCATTTCTTTTATTTTGTTTTTTCTTTTATATTTTCTTGTTTGTAAATAAATCACATAAAATAGAAAATCAATGTTTTTTTAATTCTTCTTCTTGCTATAGGTCAATCATAATGTCTAGAAAATTAAATAAAAATAAAAATGTCATTTTATTTTTGTTTGCTATTTTTGGCATATTTTCCATTTAATTGACTCTTTTTAATATTTTTTAGTGCATGCATGTTATTAGAAAATTCATAAAAAAATAGTAGGTTTAATCAAATAACTCCGTTCTTTTTTCTGTAGACTCGTAATTCAGTGTAGAATTTTATAGTACCAAAACATTAGCTTAATCACGCATTTTCAGTTTAATTGCATTTTTTTGTATTGTTTTGATATTAATAATTGGTTTGTGGATATGTCTGCTTTGTTGATTTTGGTTCTTTCATCTGGCATCAAGTTTTGCTCTGATTTTTTAGTATGTTGTCATAGAGCCATGTAGGTTTCCCATAGATTTTTGATAGATTTTGGTAGGGTGTTCTGATATTGTTTTAGTCTGAGCTGGAGGATAGGAGAAGTCTTGATGGCTTCTGACTTTGAAGTTCAACTGCGGTTGAACTTCAGAGATAGTTTCTTGTGGTTTGAGGATCTGTGGGTTCTTCTCAAAGAAGTGAGCTGGATGAAGTCCTGTTGGAGCTTGCAAGGATGCAGTGGATTGAGGCTTAGTCTAGGAGCTTGTTCCCTGTTTGTGAGGTTCGAGATCCTGAAGTTTGAAGGAAGTTTATGGTACTTTCCTGAGGAAGGCACTATGAATGACTTTTATTCTTTCTTCTCACCTCTTTCTTAAGTATCCAATGATGTTGGAGCCAACTTGTGAGTTTAATTCCTCCTGAGGAGGAATGTAAACTGATCACATGTTGTTGAGCCACATGGGATACGATTCCTAAGTGGAAGCCTCCTAGTACTTTCCTGAGGAAGGTCCTATGGGTCTATTCACTTAGCTCCCTTAGTTTATCTAGGATTTCTTAAGTATCCAATGATGTTGGAGCCAACTTGTGAGTTTAATTTCTCCTGAGGAGGAATGTAAACTAATCACAGTTGTTGAGCCACGTAGGATACGATTCCTAAGTGTCAGCCTCCTAGTACTTTCCTGAGGAAGGTCCTATGGGTCTGTTCACTTAGTTCCCTTAGTGCATATAGGCTTTCTCAAATATCCAATGATGCCGGAGCCTTCATGTGAGTTTAATTTCTCCTGAGGAGGAATGTAAACTGATCACAGTTGTCGAGCCGCGTAGGATATGACTCCTGAGTAGTAACCTCCTGGTACTTTCCCGAGGAAGGCACTATGAGTTTGTCTGCTTAGCTCCCTTTCTTTGGTAAGCTTGTTCTGAAGCTTGGAGATTGGGATTGATTCCTTTTGCTTAAGGGTTTTGATTGAAGTTTTGCTTAGAGTTTTGTTTAAGTGTTGCATAGAGTTTTGTTCAGAGATAGATTAGAAGTTTGTTTGTTAGGGGCCTTTCCCGGGAGTAGTTTCTTGTTTTGTAGATAGAGGTTTGTCAGGTTAGCTAGCCTTCTCTTCGTATTGTTTGACTTGTGTGGTGTTGTGTTGCATTAGACTTAGGGGTTCATCTAGACAGTTCTGAGGTAAGTGCATCTTAGAAGTAGATTTTGTGTGCATGAGAAGTTGAGGTGGTCCTCCTTCTGCTTGTTTGTGGCTTTGCTTGTTGGTATTTGGTAGAGCTGAGCTCCCTTGCCTCTGTGGTTTGCGGCCTTTACGCCTTGTTTGTTTAGTTGTTGCATTCATGCATATTTTCAGTATTTCTTTACTTTGCAGTATTTCTTGTTTGTCGTTTAGTCCTGTTGCCCTGATCCCTTAGGCGCTCTGACTTCTCCGCTGCGGAGTCGTTATGATAGACATTAGGATGGTCAACCAGGCATGATATCAATAGGTAGATTCCCCTTTTCTTCAGCTATAGTTTTAGGGTGTCTTTTCCTTTTCCTTTCAGTAGTAGCTTTTGAGTAGCTTGATCCGTAGTTAGCTGAACTACAGCTGCTCTGATTCCTTGTACCAGACGAGGATATGTAGGCATAGGATGCGATATCCTAGCGAGCACACTAACAACTAACTTTTGTTCTCTCGCGGCTGTGCGATCGAGACTTTCCCGCTGACGACTAATTGTTATCCCTTTCTCCTGCCCGAGCGCATTTGAGACTAGATCGTAGTTGTAGGTTCCCGAACCTTTAGGACCAGTTTGTTTTCTCACTGCTGTGTGAGAGCCCCCTGTTTAGCCGTAGTTAGTCGAACTATGTTTGCTTTGATCCTCCATGCTGTGTGGAAGTACGTAGGCACAGGACGCGATGTCCTGGCGAGCAACCTTTTCCCCGTTTAGTCGTAGGTAGTCGAACTACGTTGACTCTGACTTTCCCATTGCACGAGGGAGTACGTAGGCCCAGAACACCGTATGTTCTGTCGAGTCCTGTCCTTTTATTTTCTTTTCAGACCAGCCATTAGCGTAAGCAGATAAAAACACCCTTTTCCTTATAAACACCAAGCGTGGATCCCATCGAGTACGATGGACGTGAGGGGTGCTAATACCTTCCCCTTGCGTAACCGACTCCCGAATCCAGGTTTTGGTTGCGATAACCATACCTTTTCCCGTCTTTGCGAGGTTTACTTCGAGCGTTTCCTTTCCCGCTCTGAGGGATAAATAACGCACGGTGGCGACTCTCCTGTCAAGCCGGCGCCGATTTTCGCAGTAGCGACAGCTGGCGACTTCACTGGGGACTTATAGCATCTAGGGACTTTTCCCATCCCTTATGCTGGGACTGTTTCCCATCCCCTACGCGAGTCAATCCTAGCGCTTGGGTGTTTATCTGTTGGGTGTTGTGCATATTGTGTTTTATC
>CAWUDS030006418.1:0-35919 GCA_963859935.3 Lathyrus sativus | reverse complement strand
ATATGTTGTTGTAATTGAACGAGATTGAGATTGTTTTTGTGTTGTCGAGAATGTTATATATTGTTTGGTATAGTTGTTTCATTTTATTATGGTGTTGTATTGAGATTGTTAACATGTTGTTGACAATGTTGTTGTCATATTATTGTATTATGGTATATATTATTTTTCCATATTATTGAAAAGTGATTTAGTAAGTTGTTGTATTAAGAATGTTATTGTAATGTTGTATTGTTAAATGATTTTACAAGATTTTGATATATATTTAGATTAATGAAAGATATCAAGTTAACTTGCTTAAAATCTCATGATTGTCATGTCTTGATATAACAACTTATATCAGTGGCTATCTGTGGCATCTTACTAAAAAAATGTAAGGGTAACTATAACCAGATTATGCTTATTCTTTAATGTTATATGTAATAAAGTACTTGATTTCAAAAAATTAGATGAATTGAAAAATAAGGCAGTAATAATCTTGTGACAATTAGAGATATGTTTTCCTACACCATTTTTGACATTATGGTTCACTTTATTGTTTATATAGTCAGAGAAATAAGATTTTATGGTCCAGTTTATATAAGGTTGATGTATCCAATAGAGTTGTACATGAAGATCTTTAAAGGATATACGGAGAATCATCATTGACCGGAAGCTTCGATCATTGAAAGGTACATCACAAAAGAGGCTATTGAGTCATGTTCATACTATTTGTTAGAAGTTGGGGTCTATACGAATTTCAAAGTCTCGTCATGATCACATATATCAAGGTAGAGGTATTGTTGGTTTAAATGTTAAGTCAATGGCTTAAGATACAATTCTTCAAGCACATTTGTATATATTGAATAATGATGATGAAATTCAATCTTATTTATATGCTCACAAAATACTTACTAAGGAAAAATATACCTGAATGAGTGACAAGTGATTGTTGAAAGAACATAACAAGAATTTCATAAAGTCGATTTAATGAAATAATTTCAAATGATGGTAGTGCATCCGAGACAGCTTAAGAGATGTCATACATGCCTAAATTTAATTTAGTAACTTGGACTACATACGACATCAGTAAGTTTTCCTTTTATACAAAATCAAAAGATTATTGTAGTACAATGCAAGATAGTAGTGTTACAGTTGAGGCCAAATCTATGTACTTCTCTAGTTCAAAAGATAAGAATTCTATAATAGCATCTAGAGCTTACTATGGGGTCATTGGGGAGATTTGGGATATTGATGATATTTTATTCAAAGCGTCTTTATTTGAATTCAAGTGAATTGACAATAACACTAGTATACAAACAGATGAGTTAGGATTCACACTGGTTGACCTTGGCAAGGGAACTTATATGTGTTTTATGTTATTGACCCTATTGACAAAAGATGGTCAATTGTTCTCCAACGAAAACACATTTCTCATAGTGATGAAAATCACGACTCAAATTTTGATATTTTGGAGACTCATTCTTATGCAACACATGTGCCTACTTTATATGAAAAAGTTGAAATAGATGATGTGTATGCTATTGGTTATGATCATGAAGAAGGCGTATGGGAAAATCAACAAGTAAATATTTTTCATTGTTTAAATTATAATTTATTTTATGTTATAATTTCTAATTATTATATACTAACAAGTATTATTATTTAAAATTATAGGTATTTAGAGACAAGACACTAAAAGACGTTCAATCACGATATGGATCTTAGTTCTTTCAAAATACGAATGTAGTCCAAAATATCTTGGTGCCATTTTAGTTTTGATGTAATACATATTTTTAGTTCATAATAGTTACCAATATGATTTTGATTTTAAAATATATTTTGTACTTTTTCTAGTCTATTTTTGATTCACAAAATTGGAGGTTAAAAAATGAGAATTCTGTAAAATGATAAAATATATATTTAAAAAAACAAAATATTTCACCACAATTAGTTCTTGCAACTTTTGTCATATGTAACACACTATCCAGCTTCATAAATTCCATTCAGGATTTTTGTTCATTCAGAATCTTAAGTTCTGCAGTCATGATTCAAAATCTTGATGACAAGATTTTTAACATCTTCAGCATACTTCATCTTGAAGTCTTTATGCTTCAGAATCATGACATGAGCATTTTCTCTTCTTTACATGAAAGAGTTCCTAATGAGCAATATTGAGAAAGTCAACGGTAGACCGAGTCTGTTTGTTGAAAATATCCCATACTAAAAAAGAATTAACTTTCAACAAACAATATTTCTTGTTTGATGATTCTTTGTTGATCTCTTCTAGATTATTCTTCTTAAGCCTTGTCTAGGCATCACCTAAGGAGGTACATAGTTCTCAACTAATGTATTCTAAGAATAGAATTAATCAGATTCTTCTACTAATCTGACGAGTCTATTATCCTTTTACTAGTTGGTTCTTCTTCTTGTTTTAAATCTTCTTGCAAGCGCCATAACCGAAGGTTATGTTGTCAATAGAAACCAACTCTATGAATCAGTGACATAATCCAAAATGAACCCTTCTGGTTTGTCATTTCAGTACTCAATCTTTTTATCACTGTGTGAGACTGAAACTGTAGATGATGGAAGATATAAACCAGAGCATTTCTCAAAGCTCATTCGAATCTTTATCTGACACAGTTAAGTGTTTGATAAACATCAATCATAGAACTAGAGCTCTGATACCAATTAAAGGTTGAGAAACACAAGAAGGGGGGATTTTAATTGAGTTTCACATTTTATCCCCTTTTGCGGAATTATAATAATACATGTAACAATGATAATAAAATAAATGATACAAGTATATTTATCCTGGCTCACTAACGAAGTTACTCAAGTCCACCCCTCAAGGTGATTTCGCCTTATCACAAGGAGTTAATCCATTAATCAACAACATGATTACAACCTGTCATACCCTAAATTTGTCCTACCCATTTGTAAAATATTTTTGATTTTCTTTCTATTTTATTTTCGCTTGTGCATTGCCCGTTTCTTTATCTGGACAACGTGTACGCTTGAAATTGGTAGATTTTTCAGAACTTCATCTTTTTTTAAACCAATTAAAAAGGTGACACATGGCTTAATACAAATTCTCTGTGAATATTATTTTATTTCAATTTCTCAACTTTTCTCTTCCTTTTAAAATATTTCTAGTAATAATAGTATTTTGTATATATATTAAATTAAAAATATTAATTAGATTTATATTAATTTATTTGTTAGTATAATATTATTTTTTTTTATAGTTTTATCAATTTGTTTGTTATAATTAATAGTTAGTATTGTTAATTAGTAGTTAATTTGTTTATTTAATTAAAAAAAAAACAAAGCAAAAATTGTGGAATTAATTTCTGGTTCACATAAGGCCCATCGTGGGGGCCCGTTAGGAGAGACTAAGGGAGAGTGTTCGCTGGTTATAAAGGAAGGGGGAAATTGATGCAAGAGGGAACCCTAAAAAAAAAAGACTACTGTTCATCACGAAAAGGCTGAAACGGCGCAGCCCCAATTGAAAAAACTGTGAAACCCTAAGGTTCCATTTCTCCCAAAACCTCAAAGCGCCGCCGTCACTCCCGTTTTCCACCATTCTTCTTCCATCTCGCCGCCCCTCTTCGCCACACATACCGCGACCATCCCTTTCAAAACTCCCAAAACGGCGCTGCACACCCACCCGCGTAAACCCTAAACCACCACGAACAATATCCTTCGCGCACCCCTCCCCTTCCCCGGAACTCAAACCCCATCCGCAAACTTCCGCCGGAGGATCTCCCCATTTGGTTCGACGCAGAAGTCGCTGGGATTTGATAATGGCGTAACGGTATCCTCCGCTTCAACACGGTCACGATATCACAGTGCCTCCCTTTGGTTATAGAACCTCGGCAAGTCTTTCCTCTTCTCGTTTGTGCGGCCGCGAGTTTAATCTAATGTCGATGCCGAATCTTGTTAAGGATAACCGCGGGTAACAATTCTGTTCTTAATGTCTGTTATCTCTTTTTGTGATCTAATCTGTCAAAATTGGTTTGCTGCTCTTTTTAGATTGGTACAGATGTTAATGATGTGTTAAAAGGCCAAACCAGGTTTTATAAACATTGGTTATGTGCTTAAAACAGCTAGCTTATCATCTTCAATGGCAGTGGGGGCCGATTCAAATCCTGCGTTACGTTTGTTTCTTTTTCAGTGTTGATTTAGGGATTTGTACTTGTTTTGATCTGCTATTAACGTTCTTCCATGTTTTGGAGGTCAGATAGCCTATTTCATGTTTGAATTGAAACAGAGCAATCAAAGAAATGACAGCCAAGTCGATGGTTATTTTTTGTGCAAGTTGCGACGTCGCCGACAAGTCCTGCTACTGTCAGTTTCCAACACAAAGTTTCAGCAGCAGTATTGCAGCAACAACAAACACTGTGTCAATTTGTTTGTGAATATATACATACGCAGGCCCACCAACTGCTGCCGTGTTTTACATGTCGGTATTTTTTTTCAGACTCTTGTGTTTATATCAATCATGTTATGTTGATTCCTCCCGTGGCTTAAACTGTGTAAATAGGATATATTAAGTTGTTATTTTGTTGTCTGGAAGTTTACATCTGCAGAATACATTGTTGTATGTAGGATTTAATAAAATAGATGAACTACTGCATTTAGTCATAACAGGTTGTGTACAAAGCGTGTGAAAGAATGTTTTAAATTGATAGATGTTTTATGCTCAGAGTTTTAACTTTATCATTTACTGGTTAGAGGAGCTGCTATATTTTTCTTGTTTCCATAATGAGCTGCTATACCTTTCTTGTTTCCATAATGAGCTGATTGTTGCTGTTAGCCATGTTTCTACTTAGAACCTCTTGTATTTTTTTTATCTGCAAATCAAGTTCTAGATTAGTTGTTTTGAACACGCGTCTCCTCTAATGTGTGATCGGTGGTATTGATTTCAATCGTATGTTACTGCTTATGTTCCACTTATTTCTGTAAACATTGTTTGTAGAAAATAGATTCAGCTTGAAAGATCCATGGTTATTGTCATGTTTTTATTGACGAAAAGTAGCCGATGCGGTTTTTTGGAGAAAAATATATTTCAGCTATGTCATGTGTTTTTGGGGGGCTTGTATACCATTTTTACGTTGATAGATGTGTCCTGATTTTGCATTGTGTATGTGAACCGTGGAAGTACCGCACTGCCGTAACTTGTTTTTTGCTGTCGAAATTTACGTTGGATATTGGTCATTCTAAGCATGTTTTTTAATCATGAGTAGTAAGTTTAAGTATGCCTAAACTTCCCTTGGAATACAATATGAATGCTAGTTTTCTTTCATTACTGTAATATATATCTCATTGTTTAGTAATTAATATACCACATGAGTAATCTTAATTTACTAAATGGTTTGTGTCATTAGATGACTTAATTTATTTTTCTAATTAAAAATCATTTTTTTTTTATAGAAAAAGGTACTATAATTTAGTTTATTTATTTACAGTTTTTTTTCCCTAAAAATTTCAATATTTTTCAAGAGAAATACTGAACATTTTAAAAGAAAAAAAGACAATTTTCCAAATAAAAGTTTAGATCTTTTTTAAGTTTTCTTTTTTCAAATTTGAATTAGTAAATCATTTTTTAAAATTAATAATTTTTTTTCCTTGTCTTCATCCAACTTATTTTTACTACTAAATTATTTTTTAAATCAAGATTGTAAAAAAAAAACTAAATCCTTGAAATCTAGCATTTTTTTGGATTTTTGAATAATCATTAGCGAGGTGTACACCTTAAATAATGTATTATTCAACTTTTCGTTTTAATGCACTATTTCGAGCAAAAGTATATTATAGGAGTCTAGCACTCTGTGTAATATATTCATCGTTTATTCAAACATTATTTCTTAAATTAAATCAAAACCATCCTCAAAAAATAATTTTCCTAAACCTTCATTCAAATTATTTTTTTTTTTAAATCAAATCGTGAGAAACTAAATTCTTGAAGTCTAGCACTTCTTGAATTTTTGGATAGTCATTACTAGGGGTGTACACCTTAAGTAGTGTATTATTCGACCTCTCATTTTCAAAATAATATTTTCCTAACAAAAAATGTCATGAGAATTTAGCATTCTTTGATATTTCCTCTGTTCATTCAAGCATTCTCCGAATGTAAAAGGTGTCGTCGAGATCTAGCATTTCGATAATACCCCAATTAATTGGTTGTGAGGCTCACGTCTCATTTATCAAATAATTGTCATTTCTCTCACTTTCCAATCCAATCTCATGTCCTCACATCTCATACCTCAAATTATTTTTCTACATCATTTCACTTCAAATCATTTTCCAAACTATTTTCTTTCCGACTCAAACTTCGAAAGAAGGAGATTCTTGGAGTCTAGCATTCCCTGGATTTTCGAGTGAATAACTCTCGAAGCACGCCCTTTGGGTTGTTATTCACTCAACCTTTCGCCTTTTTCAAACTCAAACGTTTTTCAAGCATCCTCCTAAGACGATTGCTCGTCCACATTCGCAACCCTTTTCTTTCACAATTCCTCGTGGTCTCGATATTAGGAGCACCCTCAGGGACTAATATCGTTTCTCACAACCTTAACCCTTGGCACGTCGTCAAGCCGGTTCCATCTTCAATCAAATCCTCGACACGTCGTCGAGCCATTTCAAAATAACTTCCTTTTGGCCTCGCATGCCATTCTTCGATTCAATCCTTTCGCAAACTTACGAAAGAGGGATATTCTTAGGATCTAGCATTCTTTGAATATTCGAATGAGTAACTCTTGGGCACGCCCCCGAGTTGTTATTAGTTCATTCTTTCGATTTCAAAACATCCAATTCTTATCTTCAACTTACTCAACTCAATTTCCGAAAGAACTGAGTTCTTGGGATCTCGCATTCCTTGAATTCTTGAATGACAAGCTCTCGAGGCACGCCCTTAGGTTGTTTGTCAGTCACTCTTTCATTCCCAACTCAACGTCAAACCAATTCAAACTTCATCTTTTCGTGGTCGTCTCCACGAACTACGGACGCTCTGATTCTTTATTCATTCTTGAATATAAGATACGTAGGCACAAGATTGCGATGATCTTGGCGAGCACACTTCTACCCATCTTCCGTTTTTCCCCATCCTTTCCCGTAGTCGAACTACGACGCTCTGATTCCTCATTCTCGTCTGAATGAGCATACGTAGGCACAAGGGCCCCAATCCTTGGCGAGCACCCTATCTTCTAACCACCCCATCCCCCTAGCGTCTTTATTTTTTACCCTACCAATTCTACCTTTAACAACGAGAAGAAAACAAGTAAACCTAAACAACACTCCCCACATTACCTTAAGAGGTTCCCGTCGAGTACGACGGACGTGAGGGGTGCTAATACCTTCCCCTCACGTAACCGACTCCCGAACCCGGAACTTGGTTGCGACAGCCCTGTTCCTATCCTTTCGTTTTTAAGAGGTTTTCTCGATATTTTCCTCTCCCGTTTATTCGGGAAAAATAAAGTTCGGTGGCGACTCTGTCGAACCGCATTTTTCCGCGCCTTTCGCGCGAGGGTCGTATTTCCGAAATGTCTCCGTGATTTTTCGAGGTGCGACACAACCACAATGGATACCCTCCATTGTCTTCTTTAGAATCCTGGCATTCATTCGCCTCTCAAGAAATCAACCTCTAAGTCGTTCAACAACGACCTGGCCCTCTCAAGCATCATGGTCATCACTCGACCACTCAAGGAACTGTTGGTGTAAGCCCTAGAGGCCAATACTTTTTGGTACTTGTATCGGATTATTCGTTTAATAATAAAAGGCATTTCTTTATTATGTTTGTCTTTCAGAATAATAAAGTCCCTAGAATAGTTAGTTTGTTTAATGAAATGTTAAGTGTGACTTAATCATGAGATCCCATTAAACATAAAGACATTATTCTTAAAATATCCGTAGTCAAGCTTTATTGCAAAGTGGGATAACATTAAAAGCATTGAGACTATTATGAAGATAGACTGATGATCACATCTCATGGATCATGGATAAAGAGTTATCAAGTCTTGACATAGGTATAAATATTAGGAGTAATATTTATACCGGATTGACCCGCTATGAGAATACTACATAGTATGTTATGCAAAGTGTCATAAGTTATTCTCATGGTGATAATGGTGTATTACCACCCTTCGACCTGAAACCACTATGGAGCCTAGATGTAGAGTCGGGTGCTTTATTGCTGATCAAACATTATCCGTAACTGGATGATCATAAAGACAGTTGATGGGCACTCCACGAAGCATGCTAAGGGACATGAGTGTCCTAGATGGAATTTGCCAATCCTGCATAACAGGAGAAATGTCTAAGGGCCCAATATTGAACTGGACAAGGATGACACATTGTATGCCTTGTGTTCAATATAGACATAGGGGCAAAAGGGTAATTGTACAAACATATATTATCACGAAAAAGGTTTTGTCAGATCACATGACATTTTCGTGACTTGGGTAGCAGTGATGTGTTGCTAGATACCGCTTACTGTTTATTATGTTAAATATATAATTTAATATAATTACCAACGTTACGAAATCCTACAGGGTCACACACATAAGGACAGTTTGATGAGAGATAGAGAAATCAAAAGGAACACCGTAAGGTACGGTGCACTTAAGTGAAAAATAGAAATTCGGATAATATAATAATAATTATTGTTATTTTATAATGGTTATAAAATAATAATAAAATAAATATATTTATTATAATAATAGTTATTATAATAATATATAATATTATTATGGATCATGTGAATTGGGTTTTAGCCCGCAGCCCACAAGAGAGTCTATAAAAGGAACCCTTGTGATGAAGCTTTCACTTGATGCAATTTCGTTTTTGATT
The DNA here is from genome assembly GCA_963859935.3 of Lathyrus sativus. Lineage (NCBI taxonomy): Eukaryota > Viridiplantae > Streptophyta > Magnoliopsida > Fabales > Fabaceae > Lathyrus > Lathyrus sativus. The sequence continues at coordinate 27,096 of CAWUDS030006418.1, read as the reverse complement.
CTCTTTTCTCACTCAAATAATTCCGTTCGTAAGCAGCTAGCACTGTGACCGGAAGCTGTTCGTGTGGACTGAGTAGAGGCGTTGCACTTCATCAACGCTTGTGATCGCTGCCATCAAAGATCTGAATCGCCACAAAGAGGTAACGATTCTATCACTGACCATGCTCATTCGTAAGGATCACTAAAGGAAAATTTTTGTTTTCCGCTGCGTTTAGATCGCAATTTTCCTTCAGTGGTATCAGAGCCACTTACGAAACCATGGATCTGATAGCTGTTAAATTTCCGTCTTTTCTGTATTTGATTCGATTAAAACACAGAATGAATTTAACAATAAACGATTAATTAAATTTGGCATCTGTTGTGTACGATTTGGATGATTGATGTTGATTATGCTTCGGAATCCGACATTAGTATGGTGAAGTTGTGCGATACATTGATCATCCATAGGTTACACAATTAGATCGATCACTTTTATATAAGATATAAGAAATTCTGATGCAAAGATGGTATATGGGATATACTGTTTTGATTTCATCCATTCAATCACATAAGGATTGTAATTCTTTTGAAAGATCATCACTTTCATTCGCTTCGGAATCCGACGTTAGTATGGTGAAGCAATGATATGTTGATCTATCATATTGAGTTATCAATCGAGTTGTGTTTGACGGCATGAAATTGTTGCATTAGGATTAATGGCAGTACAAGTGTTGTATTGCCGCAGACTTTTCCGGTTGGGATTGTAAATGCACAAAAGTTGTGCAGGAAACGACGTGAAATACAATGAAGTGTTCATAAAAATTTTCGCTGGGGCGCTGCCCCTAACAACCCCGCAAGGGGGCGCTGCCCCCTTGACCCCACGTCCGTTGACCGGGCAGCGGAACCCCCGGCTAAGTCTGCAAAGTGTGATCAATCAGTCGAAATTTAATTTAGTTTATTTAATTATCAGAATTTTAAACTAATAATAAAAGTGTGTTTATTATTATTTATTTGTGGTGATCAGTTATGGCCTTAGTTTTTCCTTTATTATTGTTTTGGGATTTTTTGAATACGGCCTGCGTGTCGTGCCTCTCTCTCAATCTCTTTATGTAACTTCTTTTCTCATCTCACTCCCTCGTATGTAAAACGAGTTTTCTTATATGTAATGTAATATTATGTTATGAAAAAAAAAAGGAAGTATTCAATATTAAAGGAGGATAACCTTGGAGATCATGCTTGGAGAAGCTTAGATCGTTATTAGGTTAGCTTAGGTTCTCTCATTGGCTTGAGAGAACAATTGCGTTAGGGGCCATAATTGTATCTTTTTATATGTATGTTGATGCATGTACTTGTATGTTGATGCATGTGAGAGACGTTTTGCATGTTAAGCCGGTGAGATCAAACTAATAACAAATTCCCTCAAAATTAAATATTAAGTTTATGCTTTCCAATTTTTAGCACTCATCAAGACTAGTATCGAGCATTGTAGGTTTCGCCTACGCGAGGTGCATGTTCTATATTAGTAAGGTGTGATGGGATAATTGTAATATCCAATTGCTAAAACAATGGGTCAAACTTAACTAAACAAATTATAATAAGATTATATATGTTTAGAAGCAAGAATTGGGAATGATTCATGTGATGGATCAGAATAAGGAGTTATTCACCCAATTGAAAATATTCGAGAGTTGTATGAGATACAATTGGAAGGAGTTCCTACCTAAATAACTTAGTTTTGTGTAATCAGCCTAACGCTGACTTAAAACAAAGTGAAACATGGATCTCGACCCACTAGAAAGTCTTCCAACGGGATTTTCCGAATCAAATGATGAGGGTCATTTGTTTTGAATAAAATAGTGGGAGCATATTTGATTAAAGGCCTAATTAAATATGTTGTTTTAATGATACTTATATTTTCATATTTCTCTTGTAGATTACCATGACAACAAACACATCGAACAATATTTTGCGATCCATCCTAGATAAGGAAAAATTGTCTGGGACAAATTTCCTGGATTGGCACCGTAATCTGAGGATTGTCCTCAAGCACGATAAGAAGCTGTATGTCTTGGAGACACCAGTTCCTGAGGAGGAACCTCCTAGTTCTGCACCAAAGGCAGAAAGAGATGCTTATAAGAAGCATTTCGATGATGCCAATGAAACCGCTTGCCTCATGCTTGCTACCATGAACTCTGAGTTGCAAAAGCAACACGAGAACATGTCTGCGTTCGATATGATCGGACATCTGAAAACGCTTTATCAAGAGCAAGCAAGAAATGAGAGGTTTCAGGTTTCAAAGTCCCTTTTTAACAGCAAGTTAGCTGAGGGAGCCCCTGTAAGTCCCCATGTACTCAAGATGATTGGGTATGTGGAGAACCTTGACAGATTAGGGTTTCCCCTTGAAAAGAACTTGCGATTGATCTGATCTTGCAATCGTTGCCAGAGAGCTTCAGTCAGTTTGTCCTGAATTTCAATATGAATGACTTGGACAAAAGTCTTCCAGAACTGCTAGGCATGTTGAGAACTGCTGAACAGAATATGAAGACAAAAGGGAAATCCATTCTGATGGTCAGTAATGGAAAGAAACAGAACAAGAGGCCCATCAAACAGGGTGGTAGAGGGAAAGGCAAGGAAGTTGCCAAACCCAAACCCACTCCTCCTGTTTTGAAGCCTAGTGGAGGAATAGCAAAGGAGGGCACTTGCTTCCATTGCGGTAAGACCGGACATTGGAAGAGAAATTGCCCAAAGTACCTGGAAGATAAGAATAATGGAGTAGAGACTTCAAATTCAGGTATTTTTGTTATTGAAATTAATTTATCTACTTCTGCATCATGGGTATTAGATACTGGATGCGGTTCTCACATTTGTACTAATGTGCAGGGACTAAAAAGGAGTAGAAATTTGGCAAAAGGTGAAGTTGACCTACGAGTTGGCAATGGAGCAAAGGTTGCTGCTTTAGCTGTAGGAACTTATGTTTTAACTTTACCTAGTGGTTTAATAATTCAGTTAGAGAACTGTTATTATGTACCTGCAATTAGCAGGAATATTATTTCCGTTTCTTGTTTGGACAAGTTTGGTTTTTCATTCATAATAAGGAACAATTGTTGCTTCATTTATTTGAATGATATATTCTATGCTACTGCAAAAATGAATAATGGACTATATGTCCTTGATCTTGAAATGCAATTTATAACATTAATACTAAAAGGTTGAAACCTAATGAGTTGAATCCAACTTACCTTTGGCACTGTCGATTAGGCCACATAAATGAGAAACGCATTTCCAAACTCCATAAAGATGGACTCTTGGACTCTTTTGATTATGAATCATACGAGACATGCAGATCTTGTTTAATTGGAAAGATGACAAAATCCCCATTCACAGGAAGAGGTGAAAGGGCTAATGATCTTTTGGCACTCATACATACTGATGTATGTGGACCACTGAACATACCAGCCAGAGGAGGTTTTCAGTACTTCATCACTTTTACTGATGACTTCAGTAGATACGGATATGTGTATTTAATGAAACACAAATCTGAGTCCTTTGAAAAGTTCAAGAATTCAAGAATGAAGTACAAAACCAACTAGGTAAGAATATTAAAGTTCTTCGATCAGATCGAGGCGGTGAATATTTAAGCCTAGAATTTGATGACCATCTAAAAGAGTATGGGATTCTATCCCAACTTACTCCTCCTGGAACACCACAATGGAATGGTGTATCTGAGAGAAGAAATCGAACCTTGTTAGACATGGTCCGATCCATGATGAGTCACGTCGATCTTCCAAACTCCTTTTGGGGACATGCATTATTAACAGCAGCTTACACACTTAACCGTGTTCCATCCAAAAAGGTTGATAAGACACCATATGAGATATGGAGTGGTAAGAAACCACATATGTCTTACATGAAGATTTGGGGTTGCGAAGTTTACGTCAAACGACAAATTTCAACCAAGCTTGAGCCCAAATCTGACAAATGCTTATTTGTGGGGTATCCTAAAGAAACAAGAGGGTATTACTTCTACAATCCTTCTGAGGCAAAAGTGTTTGTCGCTCGAACTGGAGTCTTTCTGGAAAGGGATTTTATTTCAAAAGGAAACAGTGGGAGGAAAATAGAGCTTGAAGAAATTCAAGAATCACAAAACATTGAAACACCTATGGAGGAACTAGAGCGGGAAACACAAGTAGTTGTGGAAGAGCAACCTGCTCAAGAAGAACAAGACCAGCGTAGGTCAAGCAGGATACGTCACCAACCTGAGAGATATGGATATCTCATAAGTGATCAGGGTGATGTATTACTCATGGATCAAGATGAGCCTGTGACCTACAAAGAGGCCATAACTGGTCCTGAGTCTGAGAAGTGGCTAGAAGCCATGAAATCTGAAATGGATTCCATGTACACAAACCAGGTTTGGACCTTGGTAGAACCTCCTATAGGAGTTAACCCTATAGGATGCAAGTGGGTCTTCAAGAAGAAGACTGACATGGATGGTAAGGTACATACCTATAAAGCAAGACTGGTTGCAAAAGGCTATAAACAAATTCATGGGGTTGACTATGATGAAACCTTTTCACCAGTTGCAATGCTTAAATCTGTTCGGATTTTACTTGCCATCACTGCATATCATGATTATGAAATATGGCAGATGGATGTCAAAACTGCTTTCCTTAATGGGAATCTTCTTGAGGATGTGTACATGACACAACCTGAAGGATTTGACATACCACAAGATGCCCAAAAGATATGCAAGTTACAGCGATCAATCTATGGATTGAAGCAAGCTTCCAGAAGCTGGAATCTTCGTTTGATGAAACCGTAAAACAATATGGATTCATCAAAAATGAAGATGAACCTTGTGTCTACAAGAAGGTTAGTGGGAGCATGATCGTGTTTCTGGTATTATATGTAGATGACATATTACTCATTGGAAACGATGTCCCTACCTTGCAACAAGTGAAGACTTGGTTAGGGAATTGTTTTTCTATGAAAGACCTAGGTGAAGCAGCCTATATATTAGGAATTAGGATCTATAGAGATAGATCACAAAAACTGCTTGGCCTAAGTCAGAGTACATACATAGATAAAGTGTTGAGACGCTTTAATATGCATGATTCCAAGAAAGGATTCATACCTATGCAACATGGTCTGTGTTTATCAAAACACAATCCCCTTCAACTAAGGAAGAAAGGGATCGCATGAATAAGATTCCATATGCATCTGCAATAGGATCTATCATGTATGCCATGTTATGTACTCGACCAGATGTCTCGTATGCATTAAGTGCAACGAGTAGGTACCAATCTGATCCCGGTGATGCTCACTGGGTAGCTGTCAAGAATATTCTTAAGTACTTGAGAAGGACTAAGGATTCATTCTTGATATATGGAGGTCAGGAAGAGCTTGATGTAATTGGTTACACTGATGCTAGCTTCCAGACAGATAAGGATGATTTTAGATCATAATCTGGTTATGTGTTCTGTCTCAATGGTGGCGCTGTGAGCTGGAAAAGTTCAAAGCAAGAAACAGTTGCTGATTCTACAACTGAGGCCGAGTATATTGCTGCCTCAAATGCAGCAAAAGAAGCTGTTTGGATCAAGAAGTTCATTAGTGAACTTGGCATAGTCCCTAGCATTGTGGATCCCATTGGTTTATATTGTGATAACAATGGTGCTATCGCACAAGCTAAGGAGCCTAGATCTCACCAACGATCCAAACACATACTTAGGCGTTATCACCTCATTCGAGAGATAATCGATCGGGGAGATGTGAAGATATGCAGAGTACCTACACTTGACAATATCGCTGACCCATTAACAAAGCCTCTTGCGCAACAGAAGCATGATGGTCATACTAGATCTATGGGTATTAAGGGTATGCCTAATTGGCTCTAGTGCTAGTGGGAGATTGTTGGTGTAAGCCCTAGAGGCCAATACTTTTTGGTACTTGTATCGGATTATTCGTTTAATAATAAAAGGCATTTCTTTATTATGTTTGTCTTTCAGAATAATAAAGTCCCTAGAATAGTTAGTTTGTTTAATGAAATGTTAAGTGTGACTTAATCATGAGATCCCATTAAACATAAAGACATTATTCTTAAAATATCCGTAGTCAAGCTTTATTGCAAAGTGGGATAACATTAAAAGCATTGAGACTATTATGAAGATAGACTGATGATCACATCTCATGGATCATGGATAAAGAGTTATCAAGTCTTGACATAGGTATAAATATTAGGAGTAATATTTATACCGTATTGACCCGCTATGAGAATACTACATAGTATGTTATGCAAAGTGTCATAAGTTATTCTCATGGTGATAATGGTGTATTACCACCCTTCGACCTGAAACCACTATGGACCCTAGATGTAGAGTCGGGTGCTTTATTGCTGATCAAACATTATCCGTAACTGGATGATCATAAAGACAGTTGATGGGCACTCCACGAAGCATGCTAAGGGACATGAGTGTCCTAGATGGAATTTGCCAATCCTGCATAACAGGAGAAATGTCTAAGGGCCCAATATTGAACTGGACAAGGATGACACAGTGTATGCCTTGTGTTCAATATAGACATAGGGGCAAAAGGGTAATTGTACAAACATATATTATCACGAAAAAGGTTTTGTCAGATCACATGACATTTTCGTGACTTGGTAATGTCTAGGTGATGTGTTGCTAGATACCGCTTACTGTTTATTATGTTAAATATATAATTTAATATAATTACCAACGTTACGAAATCCTACAGGGTCACACACATAAGGACAGTTTGATGAGAGATAGAGAAATCAAAAGGAACACCGTAAGGTACGGTGCACTTAAGTGAAAAATAGAAATTCGGATAATATAATAATAATTATTGTTATTTTATAATGGTTATAAAAATAATAATAAAATAAATATATTTATTATAATAATAGTTATTATAATAATATATAATATTATTATGGATCATGTGAATTGGGTTTTAGCCCGCAGCCCACAAGAGAGTCTATAAAAGGAACCCTTGTGATGAAGCTTTCACTTGATGCAATTTCGTTTTTGATTCTCTTTTCTCACTCAAATAATTCCGTTCGTAAGCAGCTAGCACTGTGACCGGAAGCTGTTCGGTGTGGACTGAGTAGAGGCGTTGCACTTCATCAACGCTTGTGATCGCTGCATCAAAGATCTGAATCGCCACAAAGAGGTAACGATTCTATCACTGACCATGCTCATTCGTAAGGATCACTAAAGGAAAATTTTGTTTTCCGCTGCGTTTAGATCGCAATTTTCCTTCAGGAACAACATCCACTAAGTTTTTAGAAACACACTTAGTCATCTCAAGCTTTCTGGTCTTCACTCGACCACTCAAGGAACAATACCTTTTCAAGGATTTTCTTATGCACTAGTATGCTTCTTACAAGCTGATTACACAGATGAAATACACAAATAACTAAGTGTTTCTAAGTAAGATATGAGCAATAACTCCTTGCTTTCTAATACAGAAAGCTATCTAAAGAATGAATCTCTGAGAGATTATAAAACATTAGTTATTATTGCTTAGAAGCTTTCTTGATGAGCACTAGAGGCTTCTTATCATGAACTTTTAGCTTCTTTTGATTAACTTCTTCTTGAGTGAATAATACTTCTTCTAGATTAACCATCAAAATCAACTAAGTTACTATGCTTCACTTATTGATGTTTCAGTTGACTTGTTTGACATGGCTTTAGCATGTTGCATCGTTGTACGCACTTCAATTTTTCTTCAGCTTCATCTTCATTGAGCATTCTTCATTTAGGCTTCAGCTTGTAGCATTTTCTTCAACACTTTGGCAGTTTTCTGTAGCAGCTGCTATTACCTGCAGCCAACAACCCACTTCTTTCTTTAAGCTTTTTTATCTTCAATTTATAGAGCTTGAGAGTATAGATCTGTTGAAGGGTATTCTTAGAAACATATTCCAACAGCAACATCCCCAATGTTCAAGTGAAGGAATGGTCACCATCACTGTATAAAACGCTGCTCCTACGCCACCTTTTCGAGGTAGAGGTAACAGAGTTTTAGTATTATTATATTTAGCCTAAAAACCATTCTTATATTCAATCTTCTAGCATCTTCAGAGGCTTGAGATATTAACTTGATGAAGCGTGTTATAGAAGAGTCTTTCTTTGTGTAATCTTCAGAAACTCAATCTTCAGAATTCCAAGATCTTTGTTCAGCAGAATCTATCTTGAGAATCTTCAGCACTCGTTCTTTTAGAAGCATTATTTTCAGAGTCTTTAGAACCTGTTCCTACAGAACCTTGTCTTCAGAGTCTTCATATTTCATTAAGCATGTTCTTTGTTTCCAGAGTATTCAAAACTTTGTTCATTCAGAACCTTGTCTTTAAAAACTCTTCAGGACTTTATCTTTATAAATTGTGTCTTTAGAATCTTTAGAGCTTTGTTCACCAGAATAATGTCTTCAGAATCTTTAGAACTGTATCAATGTAAAGCACACTTCTTGTAAAGCCTTCTAGGCTTACTTATAAATTATCAATCAGAAACCTTGTTACTAACGTTCCTTAGAACCGTTGCATTAGAAGTATTTCTGAATCTTAACTTTATCTTGTACATACATATCTTTTTCTTGCAGGGTGTTGATAACAGAGTCTGAGGACGTCAAAGGTCTTTTTATCAGAGTCAGAATCATATTGAAAACAACCACACACTAGACAGAAACCATACCATACAAAATTGTTCTTTTAGATAACTTGTGTAGTTATCATAAAAGCTTAAAGACCAAATGTAGAACGAAATCTTGTTCTTACAAAATATGTATGTTAATCATGGTGAAAAGTACTTTTTATAGTAATGTCTTTGTCAGACATGTTGGATGGTTTTCAAGAGAAGAGGTCCACATTTTTATTTAGTACTATCACTATGAGTCTTTCATGCGCTTCTTTTAAAGATGTCCAGAGATTGGTGAGTGGGTGAGGGTAGTCATTTGGAATTCCTTCACATCTTCTATGAGGATTACTCTTGTTTCAAGCAAGTCTTTTAATTTATCCAACTTAATCATGTTCTACATAAATTTGACATCATTGGAACTAAATGGTGTAAAAGGGATGCGCCTTTCACTATTGTATAAGGAAGTGTTATGCAAATAGTGGACAAGGATTTTGGGGGAGAATATGAGTATAAAATGGTCTAGAGAGGGGGGATCAAGTATACCTATTTTCTAACCATTTAATAAATATTTTCTTCAAAAATCAGAGTTTTACAAGCAAAAACGTAGATTACAAATTAAAGCAAAAGAGGCGGAATTTTATAAAAGGTACATTTGAATTAATTTCACAGATGTCTCATATTATCAAAGATTATAATGAATGAGAACGATGAAGTTGCTTAAACAAGAAATGCATCAATTAAAATAATTCAATTTACACACATGGTTCAAATTGAATTTGATTAATCAAACAGTTAATCTAATATTAAGAATTTATAGAGTCATAATTCTTAGAAATAAGATTCAAATGACTAGATCTATCACAATCCTAAGCTTACATAATAATTGGATATAAGGTGATAAAAAACCTATTAACATGTGATTCTAGAAAGTGATAAAACCTATGTCATCCACTGAAATTGTACATCAGGTTTATACTGGTTCAACACATTTGTCCTCACTTTGAGCTTAGTCTATTCTTCAATGGCGAACCACTGAAAATTCATTAGGTTTTGCACTATTTTGAAATTAATATGAAAATTAATATACAAGATTTTTGTTACAATGAATAATCAAGATATTACTGAACACTTAAATCCAAAATACTAAGCAAACACATGCCTAAATCTAGATTTCCCTTCTGTTGAGGCAAAACACTAAAACTAAGGAACTCACAAGATCTTCACTTGATCTTGTGATAATTTCCTTGCTATACCCAAAGTTCTACTCCAAGCCATGTTCCACAAGAGTCTTCGCCCAAACATATCGAAAGAACCTTGTCCCGGCGTTTGTTCTACTGAAAGATCAAAAACTCCAACTTAAACATTTACTTGGTTATATCAAAGTCTTAAATGGAAAAGAAAATTATATTTTTCTTTGTTGGAATTCAGTCTCTAAACACCATAATCACAAAATGGAATGTTTAATCTAATACGCGCAAAAAAGCTTCACAAAAAAAACATTAGATTATATAATGTACCTTGCATATACCCCTAATACTTAATCTTTAGAGTTAATTACCACAGTAATGGAATTTATTGGCCTGAGATTGAAGATTATTGTTGATCATCTAATGAATATTAGAAAACTCCTAAACAAGACTAACTCAATCAACACATTATGAATTTTTTCTATATGCTTGACTTGAGGAGAAGGTGTGAAAGAAAGAACACTCACAGTTTTTCTAGATATATCAAAATATGGTTTCTCTTATTATTTCAATTACTTTTATTTTCAACTACCACTACTCAAGAACGACAAAAAATGGTTGATATAAATGCTAGAGGTAAGACACAAAATAGATGATAAATTGAGAAATTAATTCAAGTCAAATCATACAATTATGATTTGAATCAGATGAAAGAATGAATTTAATCAAGGTGATAAATTCTAGAAATATCTTGTTTTGATTCAGGTGATGATTTGGATCATGTGATTCAAATCAAGAAATTATATGATTTAAATCAAATAACTATAGATGATGTTTAAAAGAATTTAATTAGTCATAATTCAAATCATGATTTGCATAAGGGAGGTTGTTGATTCAAATCAAACACATTCCTTGATTCGAGTCATCTTTACAACGCCAATTTCAAAAATTTAGTTTAATTCTTAACTTAAATAAGCCAAAGGTGTGATTCGAATCAAGCTTTAAAAATATGTTGTTTTAAAGCTTCTAAATTGTGATTCAAGGCACACATATTTTGACATTGACTAACTTTCTCAAACTAAAAAAACATTGCAATGGATTCAACCTAATTGAGTGTAAGGGATAACTCAAGGTACAATAGTATAGTGAATGATTAAAATCAACACACCTATAAATAATAAATTTCATGAAAGAGCTCTCACCTCACCCAACAAACAACCGAGGTATAAACACTAGCCAAAACATGTTTTAATTTTAAAAAATAAACCATATATTCCCTTAGTTGATATACATAACAAATGAGAAACTAACTAAGGGACACACTTTGAATCCCAACAACTGCAGTTATATATTTTTCATTTATTTTATAATGGCGTCATTCTTTTTATTTATTTTTTACTTTGTAGTTCCTATTGGATTGATAGCATTTTGTAAAATAACAACATGTAGAAGTATTCAAAGTGTTAAAGATTATATAACTTGATTAAGTTGTATGGAGGTGCGTAAGAGACACGTGTTGGATTCGATGTCATAGCATGACGTAATGACATCTGGGCCTTGTGTAACACGTCAATACTATTGCATTTTAGAAGAATTTATGGTCAAATATTGGATTAGATTTTATTGCTAATTGGCTTAGAAATATATATTTTCAATACTAAAAAATTCGCGTTTAGTAATCGAATTAGAGACTGAAAAAGCCTAAAAATCGGTCACTATAACGTTTAGTGACCAATAACGCGACTACCAAATTTCGGTTGGAAAAGTGCTTAGTCGCTAAACTTTAGAGACGAATTTAGTGATCGAAATTAGTGACCGATTTTAACCGATGGGAATTAGTTACTGATTTTATTGATCGATTTTAAAAAACTTAAAATAAAACAAAAGTTTTGTCTCTATCAAGAATTCAACCAATCCATTTTCCTTTGTAAGGCTTTCGGGTGTCCATTAAGCTATTTGATTTTTGTTGTACAATTTACATTTGAAATGTATATATTATTAATGAAATTGAACTTTCAAATATTATTTAAAAATATTCTTACACTAATTGTCATTAAAATTATATTTTATCTAAATTAATAAATTTGTATGTGTTAATTATTATATAAATATATGTTTTATTTGTTAAAATAATAAAAATTGTAAATTTTTTACTAAAAAAATTAAAAAAAAATTAAAAGGAGAAAATTGAGGTAAGTAACTTAATAATGAAAAAAAGAAAAAAAAAAATATTAGTGACCGAAATTTCGGTCACTGAATTTTTTTATGAATTAAATTTATATAAAAACGATTATTTGAGACTGAAAATTATGGTCACAAAATATCAGTCGCTAATTTGTTGGCTAATTTTATTTAGCGACCGATTTATTGACTTTTAAAATTTTAATAACATGATGTTTAATTTTGGTGGCTAATTCGGTCACTAGAGTGACCGAAATTTTTCAGTCACTAATTCGGTCACTAAAAGCGAATTTTCTAGTAGTGAATGTTTAAGTGATTTGTTTAATAGCTGGAATAGGATTGTTTTAGATTCAAATGAAGATTTAATTTTGAATTTAAATAGAAACAAATCATATCATGTTGGAGATATTTATGGAACACATAATATCCAACATATTCTGCATTAATTCTGGATGAAATTAAAGGTATAATCCAAGAAGAAAAGCTCAAAGTTATTATGATATATAGGAGTTCAAAATCTACATTAGAAGCGAAGCAATACGTTGAAGATTTAGAGTTCTAGGTTTTATTTTTAGTCCTTGTTATTGTTGTATGCACACCATTATATTTTAGTAACTTGGCATAGTTGATTTGTCTAGAGTTGAATGGTAGGATTCAACATTGATTATTGAGTTGTAATCTCCAATCGTGAGTTGTATGATTGAGAACAAAGTGAGTAGGCTCTCGAGACCTAAATAGAAAGTAATTGGGTAGTGTTAGGAAGAGGAATTAAACAACATAAGGTTTTTTGGTTACTTGTAAGACTAATTTTATTAAACTACTAATAGTGAATTTCATTTCTTGGGTTGTGGACTCAACCCCCTAGACGTAGGTGTGGTTTTACCAAACTAGGTAAATAACTATTGTGTTATTTACTGATTTTCATGTCCATCATCTAGTACTTGCTATTATGGTGTTTCTAGTTCAACTTGTCAAACTAATTATCTAGGACATCGTGTTCGACATCTGTCCCTTGAGGAATAGAATTTCAATTGGAGGTAGAGCAAGCACCCTAGCCTATTAGATGAGCTCCAAGGAAGATGAATTATGCTCAAATGGGGACAATTAAAGATGGAGCATTAGTCATCAAAACACTTGTCTTGGATGGCATCAATTATGATATTGGAAGGCTATGATGGTGGTATTTCTCAAATCCATGAGCAACAAAGCATGGAAAGTTATTATAAAATAATATGATTGCTTATTTTTTTTCCTACACCTCACCAAACAAATACAATCATTCATATTGAGCTAGAAGATAATAGTTTGATAATTAAATTATTCTTAAAAAACATCTTAAACAACCCATTGTTTTTCGAATTTCGTGCATCTCGTAACTCATCTCTCGCTCTTTAACATGTAGAATTTGGTTCAATGACCTAAGTACTTCATAGAAACGGTTCCTTGCTTCTTGTTTATTTTGAAAAGCATCAACTTATTGACTAATTCGGATTCATCATCATTAGTGCCACCATAATAATCATCAACATCATTTAAAATAAAAATGATGATGATAATGACGATGATGAGTCAAAATTAGTCAACAAATTGATGCTTTTAAAAACAAACTATAAGATAAGGAATCAATGTGTGTGTTGTGAAACAATGTCGCCAATAATAAAACAAAGTTATGAGATAAAGATTGAGTTTCTTGAACAAACACAAGAAATCCTATTTGGTTTTACAAAAGAAAGAAGAAAGAAGAACAAGATTAAGAATTAGTTAAACATGTTTTACTATTCACTTTCTCATAAGGGTTCAAAGATGACAAGTGAATACCAACAATTAACCTCTCTAAAAAACCTGGGAGAACTAGTCTATTAATAGACTACTAAGCTAACTTAGACTACAAGTTAATTTAACCATTAGACTTATAAGCAAGATCCAATTCAACATGTTAACCTAAATAACAAGCTACATAAATCTACATGCAAGAACAACCTTCGACTACTGCATGCATATCTTCAACTTCGACACTTACTAGTTCGACAGAGTTTTCTATAATATTAGCTTATCACCATAAGCTAGAAATCTCCACCTTGGATCAACTCTGATCCTCGAAATCAACTAGCTTTCATCATGAAGCTTTATCAACTACATACAGTGGAAAAACATGCTACTTGGCAATGTCTTGGTGATCATATCAGCAACACTCCATGGTTTTCCTTTAAAACCTACAACTACTTCTCTCTCCTTCACGATCCACCTACTGCTCCATCACAACATTAAGGTCTTCTACACCAACTAAAAACAACTCGTTTTAAACCTCACCACTTCCAAACTCATAAAAAAACTTAACCTCGTAAACTTCATGCTTCATGAAACACTTTAAAAAAACTAACACACACCTTTATATATATATAACCACACATACACACAATATCACCATTTCTAAATATGTATCCACTTCAATCGGAACACATCCACCCTACAACATAACAACAACAAGTCCACGGTCCAACAACTCATAGAACTGCAACGCTGCAACATCTCACTCTGCACAAAAATCATCATGCACTGTTACATGAAATGAACACGAAATCGCTTATGTCGCCGATAACTCCTCCCTTCTCTTTGTTCGCTTTCCGATTGTTCTTTAGTCTTGCTTTGGGTAGGACTTCGTTTAGTCTTTGTTTATTGAAGGATTGGGTTTGTTTTTTTGTTTTTTTTTTGTGTTGTATTTTTAATGGTTTATGATTTGTGTTTTACAGGAGAAAACATGGGGGAGCAAAACGAGAACGAGAGAGGAGAGGGGTGAGTAACATGTTGTTGTTGTTGTACATGGCATTTGTTTTTTTATATATAAATGTGATACTTTTCTATTTAAAATAATGATAAAAACCACTGCCACACTTCAGAGCCTGAATGGAGGCTTTTGAATTTTGAGAAAAAAAACATGCTCTCTCTTTTCACCAATGGGGCGTCGTCTCATCTCCTTTTCATGTGGACTTTATTTTTTTATCTTTGGGATTTGGGCTCATGTTTGACATGGTGATTCTTGGACACCCATATCCATGTTTATACCCATCTTATGTTTTATTTTTATTTTTATAGTCTTTTAATTTTATTTTATTATTTATTTTATTTTATTACATTTTTGTGGTTAATTTAATTATTTTAAACATTAGTTAATTGTTTGATTAATTTTTTATTTGATTAGTTAAAGTTTTTTTGTTTAATTTAATTAATTGTTAAGTAGATTATTTGTTTAATCTATTTCGATGTATTTATTCGTTTAATTAGATGATCTATATCCATGTCCATGCCCTCACATGTAGATAATCATTTCCTATTTGTTTTTTCTTTTACTTTTATTAGGGTTTGTATAGTATTAATTGGTTATTATTTGTTTATGTTTATTTGTAATACCCGTATGGAAAATATATCCCTTATCCTTTTTTTATAAATGTTATTTATTTTTATTTCTTTTATTTCTCTTAATTAGATTAGTTAAAAATAAAATAAAATAAAGCCTAAAATCAACCTTTTCAAAAAAATAGAACGCTTGGTCAACACCAAATTTCGTTTAAAAAACAGTTGGTCAACACCAAGTTGTCACCATTCCATTTTCACTCAATTTCATTTCGCCTTTAAACCATTTTCACAATCGTTTCACAATCGTTAATTAAATACTTGATCCAACGTCAAGTACCTCTTCAACATCATTCAAACTCTTTTATATAATTATTTTGAGATGTTTGATCCAACGTCAAATTGTTGATACGCAAAAACATTTTTCATAATGAAATTTGAAATACAAAGGACAGAGAGATGAACATATCTTTATACCCCTTAATAATATAGCGTCCGGAGCACACCGAGTTCAAAATGACTATAAGTCTTTCAAATAAAAAAAACACGTCAATCAAATTTGGAGGGAAGCACATCCATGTGAATTCCGAGTAAACACACGTTTGGTCATTCAAAACCTTTTTCAAATGAAATATATTTTGTATTAAGACAATGCAAGACAATGTTTTGTCCACAATCTTGTGAGTTGAGATAACTGACGTTTTCTCGTGAATATTGATATGTAGAAATCCATTCCATGTGATACAAATGCTCACTCCACGCTTGTTTTGGGTAGCAAGCAATGTTTTCCCGTCAATTAAGACAAAGTAGATTTCGCTAAAATCAACCAACAAAGAAACATTTTCTACACAGAACTATGTAGCCTTGAGTTCTCCATTGCACCTGGAGACACGTATGAGCGAGATTCAGAGTCTCGTCAGGCACATTAATAAAAAAAATCCATAAAAAAACATTTCTTTTTTATTTTTCTCGCTCAAATAAGTAGAAGATCACAAATTAACATCACATTAACATTCATTTGATACTAACTAAATGGTTTCCGTTGAGTACAACTGACATGAGGGGTGCTAATACCTTCTCTTTGTGTAACTGACTCCCAAACCCAGATTTGGTTGTGACTACCATAATGATTGTCGTTATTTTTAAGTTTTATTGATATTTCCCTATTTCTGTTTAGGAATACATAAAGTTCGGTAGTGACTCTATTCAGTCCATCAATTTTGCGAGTGTGCGACACACCTCGCTGTAACTCCGGTTTTCGTGACGCGGCCACTTCCGCTTTTAGTGCTACTTTCGAATTTCTGATATTTATCCTATGATGCTTAAAAGGAAGGGGAGAAAATCTAAATTAACCCTGCTCGCAAGTGTTTTTTCTACAAATGCTAAGAGATCTGGAATCAGAGGTTGGTTATACTAAGGGAAGTTATTAACATCCTGAGTATCTATAGTAATCTATAGGAACCTTGATTGTATATTTCTACTGTTAAATTACATGCTTGCTTAGGTTTATTCTGCTTTTTAATTGGGAAAGTTTCTCCTTTATGAAAATTGAGGAAATGTTTTTGTTGTTTTTATGGTTTTCTATTGTTTTTGGAAGGTGTCTGGACCTAAGGTTTTTTTTGTATTAGTGTGCTCGCTAAGATCTCGCAAGTTTATGCCAACGTATTCTCAAAAAGGAAACTGAGAAATCAGATCATACGTAGTTCCTCCAAAATATATGGGAGGAAATTGTTTGGTGTCTTGTTCAAATCCCAAGATTGAAGCTAAAAGAGTATTTGTATTTTGTTCAAAACCCAAGATTGAAGTTAAAGGTTTGACTGAGATTTTGACAATTTGTCATCTCTAAAGGGAGATATCTTACATATTCATCACAAATATTGAGAAGTAAAATCATAATGGAAGAAGCTTTAAACTTAGATATTTGTCATCCTAAGCAATGCCACATCTTTCTTTATGAAAGAAAAGAAATATCATGAAGGAAGAAGCTTTAAATTGGACTTTAAAATATCCAGAGTAATGCCACATCTTTCTTCATGAGTTTTATCATAAGGGAAGAAGCTTTAAACTTGGACTTTGAAATATCTAGAGCAATGTCACATCCTCCTTTATGTAAAACAGTTTGATTTGATTATTTGATTTGATTTGTAATATGATGTATAGAAGAGAAACCTTCCTACGAGAGGACTCAGAGTCTCATATGTGAGGAGATTGATTTATGTATCTTGGTTGAAGCCCAAGATATGAAACTGAAAGATTGAAAATGACTCAGCTTGAGAATTTTATCTGTCTAAGCCCGAGATTGAGGTTGACTGACTGGGGAAGTTATTTGTGTAAAAGCCTAAGAAAAGGCTAATGACTATTGAGAAAATCTGAAGAGAATGACTCAATCCTGAGAATTTGACTGACTCTTTTGGGGATTTTCATTTGTATTATGTACAAAGCTCAGAATGGTGAGGCTAAAAGATTTATTATATAGATGACCAATACTTGTCTTATGCTTTTAAGAAGCCCGAGGGCCCTTGTATGAAGCCCAAGAGGAGGCTGTGGATGAGACTTTCCAAGTCTCCTTATATGAAGCCCAAGAGGAGGCTAACTTAGTTGGGGAAAGTATTTTTATGAAGCCCAAGAGGAGGCTGATGATGCCTGCATAAGGCCTAAGAGGAGACCAACTGTACTGGGGAAAATTTTCTTTTGCACTAGAGGGAACTAGTTGTTTTAACTAAGTTGTATTGATTGAAAGGATCCTATTGTTTGACCTAGTCTAAACTAGGGATGATTTAAATGCTAACATAAACTTAACAAGATATGCACAAGTATATATGCAGATATATGAACAAGTATATAAACAAGTATGAAATGAATTTGAAAAGGTGGTGGGTCTTATACTCTGAATAGAGGCCCAAGTGTATTATGATTGATTAAATGATTTAAGATTGATTGGTTGAAATGATTAGGGTTTTGAGAAATTAAAGAAAGTTTTGAAATGATTTTGGATTTGAAATTGAATTTGAAGATGATTTTGATCTTGAAAAGGAGGGGAGAAAGGGTGTTGGGTCTTACACTCTAGACAGAGGCCCAGATGATTGTTTGTATCCTGTACAAAACCCAGGATGAATGAGGCTAAAAGATTATTCTATTTACAAAAGCTGTTGGGTATTACACTCTACTAGAGGCCTAAAATTTAAAACAATTTTTGAAGAAGAGAGGAAGGATTTATATTATGGAAGCGACCCTAATTTTGATTGAGAAAGTTGATGTTAGGTTTAGATTGAATTTGGAAGATTGAAAGATTGAAGTTTTAAAAGTAGAATGAAGATTTTGAAAATAGAAAGACGGATGGGACTTACACTCCTATCAGAGGCCCAAATGATTATTATGAAAACAGTAGTCGCACCGTGATTTTGAAAAGTGCAATAGGACTTATACTATAGCAGAGGCCCAGAGATTTGTTTATTTACAGAGAGGGTTAGGTCTTACACTCCAATAGAATCCCAAAAGATGTTGTTATGAAGTTTGAAAGATTGAATCAAAGAAAAAACCCTAATTTCGTTTTTTAAGATATTTTTTCAAATAAAAATCATTAAAATGGTATAATTATCAAATGAATCCATTAACCATGACATGAACAATGATTAAGGTTTATAAAAAAGATGTTTTATTCACATGAATAATTGAAATCAAATTGGTTTAAGAAAATCAAGAAAAGAAATTATTTTAAAATGTTTAAAACAATTTAAAATAATATTTTTAAATATATTAAAAATATATCAAATAAATAAAATATTTAAATATGTGAATGATATTTGTTCAAAAAATCGTTTGAAAATAATTAACATTGAATATAAAAATTAATTTTTGAAAATACTTATAAAAAATAAGAAAATATAAAAATATTCAAAATTTTGAAAAATGGCGCCAAGAACACCATCTTCTTCCTTGCGCCACCCAGATTTGCAAAGTCCGTCCTATCTCACTCAATTTGTGATGAAATTGCACGATGTAAACATGAAAATTGCTCGTTTTTGAACAAAGAACACGACGGTACGATTTAATTTCATTATTTTAAGTGCAGAGTGAGTTATTATGTGATGAACATATGAACCCTAACTATACAAAAACTAATATGAAATTCCATACACGAATGATAAGTAGAAATTGATTAAGGGTTAATGATCTATGAGAATTCAGAAACATGTTGGTAACTTGAAATAACATTTATGATGCATGATTCATGGAGTTTGAAAAGTTCAGGCTTACCTTGCAAGAGAAATTTAAACCTCGGTTGTAGGTGTTACATACGTGTTTTCATGGTCTGGACAGCTTGCCTATACCTCAAGAAGTGTGTTGATGTGCTTGGAATGGATTGAAACCTTCTGGATTGATGGGCTCGATTCCAACTGCAACTTGCTTGGGATGAACTATGATCTTGATAAATTTGATGTTACAGACGATGTTTAAGTGTTTGGATAACTAATATATGATGTATGTGAGGTGTTTGGATCATTGGTTTGGATGGAATTGCTCTGGTTTGAGAAATTTGATTTTCACTCTTTGAAAATTGGAACTTTGATATGAAAGAGTGAAAGTGAGAAAATAGTGCTTAGAGTTGTTTTGGTGTGTTTGAAATGATCAGAAATAACTCCTATTCATAGGAGAACAAGTTTGTTTTTGGAGGAATGGTGAACGGATGAAGAATAATAACTTGGTTCAATGGTTTTGGACTTGTGTCATTACTTATTATGCAAGGTACAATAGCTCCTCCAAATAGCACAGCTACCAATTGACTAATTCCACATTCCTCAGTCATTTTTATTGTTGTTTATGTGAGCATCTTGACTGAAGAAAGTGTCTTTGTTGAATGTGCACTATTGCACATAAATGCCTTTGAATTCAAGGCTTAATATGACAAAATTCATTAATCCAATTGAGATATCTATTGACCCTTTGGCCTAATTTTGCAGGTTTGTTATGACTCCTTCTGTTATGCATTAGATAAGTATTGCATTGATCATTACACTTGACAAAAGAATCGTGTATGGCAAGTGATGATCCAAAACTGTTTTTGAAAATAGTTGCCACATTGTGTTGAGACCTTCATAACTCTTTGCTCAAGTGGAGTTTTCTCATGCTCTTAGGCTCTTTAGAAAGTTGGGATGATTTACTTCAACTTTTATGTTCATAGTTGGACTTCATTCATCTTGGATCATGGTGAAAAATCCTTCCACATTTTGATGTTTTGACTGATTTTACCTTAGGCAGAATTTGCCTAAGTGTTGAAGTTCATTTCTTATTCTTTTGATTTTGATCACTTCATAACTTGAAATCCATGAAGTTTTTGGATATGGTTCATATTGGAAACTTTGTAGTATTTGATGACATCTATCATTTATGCTTTGGAACAGAAAATTTGGTTGCTTGGATAACAAGTTATGGCCTTTGGAAGTTGGGTACTTGAACAGTTCTTTTCATAACTTAGTGAAATTTTCAATTTCTTCAACTTTTCCCCTTTTACAAGTAACCTTAATTTCTTGATCAAATCTTGTTCAAATGCAACAATGGATCATGATTTCTTATATAATGGCTTATGATGAACATTTTTGGCCAAAAAGTCAAACTTTGACTTTTGGTATCAGATGAATTTTGTGCAAAGAAACCCTAATTCCTCATTTTTTATAGATGCATCCTATGAGGCTATTTTAACTTTATGAATGGACTCTTGAGGTTATTTTGAGCTCCTTGAATCATATATTGAGGTATTGGCTCATGCCCAGATGAAACTTTGTCTTTGGAGGCCTTGGTCGACCAAAACCCTAATTTGGTGACACCGGTGATCTTGAGGCTTGATCAACTTGAAATGATGCAATGTTGTCCTTTATTCTTTATGTTGAGGATCTCTTGAACTCCATTGATGATTAAGGGACTTTATAAGTTTAAGATCATGCCAATTCTTGATTGAACGTTTGCCTGAATCCTCTGTAGGGCTTAAAAACCCTAATTCTTGGTCAAGGTGAACACTCAATAATCTTTGAGGGGATTAGTGATGCATAAAGGTACATCCATATTGTGGTGATGATTTTCAAAATAGTGTGAAATCTTATGGTCAAAATTTATTTTATCGTTTATTTTCCCGCATTGTCTTTACTTTCATTTATTTCTCGCACTGCCTTTATTTTATCGTTCTGTTTTAATTCCTTTATTGTCTCACACATTTACTTTGATTTGTCTTGATTTATCTTATTGTTTATGTTATTACCTTTTCATAACCAATTGCACACTTAACACATTTTCCCTAAATGACTTATTCCAATAATCAATTATATGATATATTGTTTACCGTAGTCATGTCCAGCTAAATCTTTAGTGTTGGGATGTGAGGATCATTGTTTCGAAGATACTCTATATGTTGTGTTTGAGGAATGCTTTAGGGGATGTTTTGATCTTAATGCAATTTTCATGTGGTTTATCTGGTAGGATATTACGAAAGTAGATCCGTGATCATGTCGAGTAAGATCGAAAATCGTCTAACACTAAAGATAAAAATTAGTTAGTTTTTGTTTAAGAAACACAGCGGAAGCACTTTGTTAATCAATTAGGAAAGTTTGATATTATTAGAAAGTAATTTTAGAACTATTTTCGGATGCGTTCTTAGGTTTAAGATCTGGTTGGCCGAGCATATTTCGGAAACCCTTTTGTATTAAAAGTTTCCAATCAAAAGCACTTTTTAACCGAATCTTAGAGGTAGTTATATAAAATAGGAATTTTCACATCAACACAAGATGCGAATGGTGTAGCGTGAGCGGCTGGTATAGATTAGAGGTCAAATCTGGTTCTGATTATGCTAACGCGACTATTCCTTTCTAATTAACTCATTTTCAAGGAAGAAAATATTGCCCCCTAAGTAATTCTATTTAAATACGATATAAGTGTTGTCTGATTGATATGAATTGCATTTCAACATTATTTCTCTGAATTTATTTCATCTTATTTACTTTCTGTGCACTTTGCAAACCCTGTTTGATTCGCCTAAAATAGAGCACCGTAACAATAGTATTGATAGCTTGACATTGGTCTCTGTGGGAGCGATAATCTTTTATATTACTCTGACGTAGTCCATATACTTGCAGAAGGCACTGACACTATGACGCGATCAAGTTTTTGGCGTCGTTTTCGGGGACCAACTTCGTCAAAATTTCGTACATTGTTGTTACACCGTCTAGATTTAGGAATTTTATTTTTATCCCGTTTACCAGTAAATGTGAAGATCTCGCAGTACCTGAAACTTAGTAGATCCAATAGAAGAGCCCGAAAGATACGCATTCCCACGTCTTTTACTAAAAAAGATTAGAAGTGCTATGGCCGAAGAACAAAACCAAAAACCTCTTATGGATTTTACCTTCTAATGAAGAACCCCATTCAAGTATAGTAAACCCAGTTATTGCAGCTCATAACTTTGAGTTAAAACCTGCTCTACTATAATTAGTGCAACAAAACCAGTTCGCTGGTCTCCCTACTAAGAACCCGAACAAACATTTAAAAGTTTTTATGCAATTAGCGGATACCATAAAGGCCAATGGATGTCCTCCTGAGGTGATACATCTAAGACTGTTTCCCTTCTCCCTTAGAGATAGAGCATGATCATGGTTAGATTCCCTTCCATCCAGTTCAATAACCACATGGAATGACCTAAAGAAAGTTTTCCTTGCTAGATATTTTCCACCAAGTAAGATTGTTGTCCTATGAAACCAAATCAGTAGATTTACCCAACAAGATGGCGAATCTCTTTTTGACGTTTGGGAAAGATATAAAGAACTATTAAGAGCATGCCCACACCATGGTTTAGAACAATGGCTGATTATTCATACCTTTTACAATGGACTTCTTTATAACACCAAAATGACCATTGACAGTGCCGCCAGTGGTGCACTGATGAAAAAACCTTATTCTGAAGCATGCGCTCTCATTAAAGATATGGCACAAAACTATTACCAATGGGGGACGAAACGAACATCAATGGAGAAAAAGGAGCCTAAAGAAGGTATATATGAAGTCAATTTCCTAGACATGATGAAAGCTAAGATAGACGCCCTTGCTCAAAAGGTTGAAAGTATGTTTGTTAACCCTATAGTTACCATAGCCGCAGTGCAACCCGAATGTGAAATCTGTAGAACCCTAGGACATTTAACTGTTGAATGTAGTCTCCTAGCTAAACCAACCCCAGATCAGGTCAATTATGCCCAAGGAATCCGCTTTTCCAACACTTATAACCCTAGATGGAGGAATCACCCAAACCTTTCTTATAAAAACAATAACCTAGTCAGAATTCAGCACCCCAAAGACCCCAAGGTTTTCAAGCCCAAAGACCAACACAACCTATGCAAGCTGCTCCTCATAAATTAAATCTTGAGGAAATCATGGAGAGCTTCATTTCAACACAAACTCAGCAAAACAAAGAATTCACGAACTAAAACATTCATATAAGCAAGTTGATTACTCAACTAGGCACCAAAGTCGATTCTGTGGTAACCCACAACAAAATGCTTGAAACCCAAATCTCTCAAGTAGCTCAACAGCAAGCTACTCATGCTACACCAGGAGGACAATTTCCTAGACAACCCCAACCTAACCCCAAGGGACATGCTAAGACTGTCACCCTAAGGAGTGGAACCACTTATGATGGACCAGAAGATCCCAGGTTGGAGAAGGCAGAACAACCAACGAAGAATGTTGTAGCCACACCGAAAAAACAAAAATAAATTAAAGATAAGGAAAGAGTTAAAGATAACTAAGTTTATATTTCATCCCTTCCTTATAAACCACCTACCCCATATCTGCAAAGACTTAAACATTCCAAGTTAGACAACCAATACAAAAAGTTCATAAAAGTGATCGAGAAACTCCATGTTCAGATTCCTTTCACCAAAGTCATCACCCAAATATCATCTTATGCTAAATTCCTTAAAGACATCCTAACCAAAAAACGTAGACTTGATGACCCTAAACCTTTAGAATGCAACTCTATTGTCGAAAATAAATTAGCTAAAAAGGAGAAAGACCCTGGAAGTTTTTCTATACCTTGTGTTTTAGGGAGTCATGTCATCGATAAAGCCCTTCTGGACTTATGAGCTAGTGTGAGCTTAATACCTTTATTCGTCTGTAATAGGCTAAACCTAGGAGACATGCAACCAACTAGGATGCCCCTTCAATTGGCTAATAGGTCAATTAAATACCCTATATGTATCTTAGAAGACATCCCAGTTAGAATAGGTAACTTTACATTCCAACTGACCTCGTTGATATGGACATTAAAGAAGATGATTAAATCCCTATCTTTCTAGGTAGACCCTTTTTATCGACAGCTAGAGCTATAATAGATGTCAAGAGAGGAAAGATGACTTTTGAAGTGGGTGATGAGAAAGTAGAATTCATCTTATCCAAATTCTTAATGGTGTAACACCCATTTTATTTATTTAGTCATTTTGGTGTTAATTTAATTATTTTATGTTGGTGTGCCCTTAGGTGGGGTGTGTTTGTATATGATTGGTGAGTATCCTTGATATATAAGGATTATTTGTGGAGATATGGTGTTGAAATAATAATATAATAGTTAATAGTAATATTGTGGTATTGTTATTATTATTATTATTAGTATTAATATTATTATTGGTGGAATATTATTACTATTATTATGAATATTATTATTTTGGTAAAATGTTATTATTAATATTATTATTTATATTATTATTATTATTATTGGAATTAAAATATAAAATAAGAAGTTGAGGGGATTTGGGAAGTTAGAGAGAAATGTGAAAAGTCACGATAGAAACTGTCAGAGAAGAGAAATGGGAGAGACCGTGAGAACGAAGAACAAGGAGAAAGGGAAGAGGCTAGAGCTATCGATTCTTGAAGAATTCTTCATCAATTAGAGCGGTAATCGAGGTAAGGAGGGAGAAACTGATTGGGATGGTAAATCACATGAAATTGGGTAGAGGGGATTCCTTAACCCCGTAGGGACTTGATGCGTATGAGTTTTATATTGCCATGCTTATAATTATTGTTGATGTTGTTGAATTGATGAATGTTAATGATGCATTTTGGTGTGTATATATATATATATATTATGGTGATGTTGGTGAGATTCTATGTTGTTACTGTAGTGTTGATAGTAATTATGAATATAACCTTGGTGAGATTATGTGTTGTTCCCTGTGGTGTTGGTAATGACCATGATTATAGCTTGGGAAATTATGTGTTGTTCCCTGGGGTGTTGTTAATGACTATGGTTAGGACCTTGGTGAGGTTCTGAGTAACTCTGGAGTGTCGGTAATGTACCGTAATGTTAGTGTTAGAGTAAGGACTATAGGTCGATTGTTGAGTACAATGCATGTAGATTATAGTACAGAAGTTGAATAGCGAATGATAGGCTTGAATTGGTCCAGATAACACCGTAAGACAGTGAGGATTTTAGGAATCGTAGCATTCGCGAGGGTTCTCCTGGCGAGTGTTGGCGAGTAGTAGCGAGTAATTCCAAATAAACTCCCAGACCCAAAGGGCATGAAGTTTGCCTGGCGAGTGTGGCCAGCGAAGGTTTGCCTGGAGAATGATTCCTTTGCCTGGCGAATGCACGATAGCTGAGAATGACTTCGCGAGCAGGTTCGCCTGGCGAGCTGGTAGCGAGCATTCGCTAGGGCTTCGCCTGACGAATGAACCAGCGAACATGACAGCAAAATGTGGTTTTTGGTACTGTTTTGCCTTGTGCATTAGCCTTGTAGAATCTCTTTGATCATGATGAGTGTAGGGATGGTGATTGAATGATGTAGGGTGCATACTTGG
This sequence comes from Lathyrus sativus, assembly GCA_963859935.3. Taxonomy (NCBI): domain Eukaryota; kingdom Viridiplantae; phylum Streptophyta; class Magnoliopsida; order Fabales; family Fabaceae; genus Lathyrus; species Lathyrus sativus. Next base: position 915 of record CAWUDS030006418.1, on the reverse strand, counting down.
TGATAGGAAGTGGATACCATAATATTTAATTTAAGTAAATTAATTAAGTGGTGTATGAAGTATGTGAAGTATGGTAAAGTGATCAGTAGGATTGTATGTATCCGGTGTGTTGGAGTATGAAGATACTTGTGTCGCTACTGCGAAAAACGAGGCCGACAATGACAGAAGAGTCGCCACCTCTCGTTATTTATCCCTCAGATCGGGAAAGGAAACGATCAGAAAAACCTGACGAAAAGGTATAAGACAAGGTCATCGCAACCATTGTCTGGATTCGGGAGTCGGTTACGCAAGGGGAAGGTATTAGCACCCCTCACGTCCATCGTACTCGATGGGATCCATGCTTGTTGTGTTTATCTGACGGGTTTGTTAAATCTATCTACGCTAAGAGGTCTGGTCTGAAAAGAAAAGAAAATAACTCGGCAAAGTATCGCACTTTATGCCTACGTATTCCCGTCTGGAACGAGAAATCAGAGTCAACGTAGTTCGCCTAACTACAGGTAATGGGGGAAGGTTGCTCGCCAAGATATCGCATCTTGTGCCTACGTACTTAGACACAGCACGAAAGATCAGAGCAAACGTAGTTCGGGCTACAGAGAACACAGGTTTGTTCCGCTGCTTTTTATCCAAGTAAAGTTAACAATCAGTTCTAGCAGTTGGTGTTTGCAGCTCGATCCTTGGAGACTTAAGCGTTATCGTTTGTGGTAGAACTGAACGTTAACAGAACTTTCCTTTAAGAAAAGGGTTTTCCTGATTAAGGGTCCAAGAGGACAAAAAGGAGTTTGATCTTTGTTTTCTGTTTTTTAGAGAAGTATCTTTTATGGATGTTTGCAACTGATATCGCACTAGAGACTATGACCTAAGAGTGAATGCGTCGCATGTCACCCAAAGGGTGCCATACTAAACATCCAGACTGTT
>CAWUDS030006417.1:0-35924 GCA_963859935.3 Lathyrus sativus | reverse complement strand
TGACATGGCTTTGAAGATTCAAGATGAGGTTAAGAAACAACTTGATGCAGGATTTCTAACGGTTGCAAAGTATCCTGAATGGGTAGCCAACATTGTGCTAGTGCCCAAAAAGGATGGTAAAGTCTGAATGTGTGTGGACTATAGGGATTTATATAAAGCAAGCCCAAAAGATGATTTTCTTCAACTGCATATTGATACACTTGTGGATAATACAACTCGTTTCACAATTTCTCTTTTATGGATGGTTTCTCCGGTTATAAATAGATTAAGATGGACCCTGCTGATAGATAAAAAAACTACTTTCATTACCCCTTAGGGAACCTATTGTTATAACGTTATTCCCTTTGGTCTGAAGAACGCAAGGGCATCATATCAAAGAGCGATGGTCGCTCCCTTTGAATTTGAATCCTGCTAAATGTACTTTTGGTGTTAGATCTGGAAAGTTACATGGATTTATCTTCAGCTAATGAGGAATTGAAGTAGACCCTAATAAAAACTAAGCCATTAAAGAAATGCCTGCTCCACAAAATGAAACACAATTCAGAGGTTTTCATGGACGCCTGAATTATATTTCCAGATTCATTTCTAATATGACTTCTACCAGTGAACCAATATTCAAGTTACTCTACAAAGGTCAGATTATTGATTTGAATTCTGATTGTTAGCAAGCGTTTGAGAAGATCAAGGGTTATTTGCAAGAGCCTCCTATCTTGATTCCTCCTGTTCCTGGAAGACCCCACTTCATGTACCTGACTATTCTCGAGAATTCTATAGGTTGTGTGTTGGGCCAACACGATGAGACTGGACGAAAAGAACACACCATTTACTATTTGAGCAATAAGTTTACTGATTATGAAAGCCGGTATTCGCTTTTGGAAAATACTTGTTGTGCTTTAGCATGGGCTGCTAAGCGTCTCAGGAAATATATGATCTGTCATATTTATTTGTTAATCTCGAAAATTGATCTAATAAAGTATATTTTTGAAAAGCCTGCTCAGACTAGGAGACTTTCCCATCGGCATATGTTGTTATTCCAATACGACATCCAATACTTGACCCAAAAATCTATTAAAGGAAGTATCTTATCAGATTACCTTGCAAACCAACTGGTTGAAGATTATGAGCCTTTAAAGTTTGACTTTCCTGATGAAGATATTATGTTGGTGAATAAAGACTGTGAAGAGCCAGGGTCCCAATGAAGATCCTAAGTCAGGTTCTCGTTGGAAAATGATGTTTGGTGGTTCTTCTAACTACAGTGGGCATGGCATAGGTGTTGTTTTGATGAATCCCGATGGATGTTATATCCCTTTCACAGCAAGGTTAGACTTTGAATGTACAAACAATGTTGTCGAGTACGAGGCATGCATTCTAGGCCTTGAAGCAGCTATTGACCTCCGGATCAAAATTCTTGAAGTGAGTGGAGATTCAGCTTTGGTGATCTACCAAGTCAAAGGTGAATGGGAAACCAGATATGAGAAGTTAATCCCATACAAAGCTTACATTGTTGAAATGATCGAATACTTTGATGAGATCACTTTCAAACATGTCTCGGGGATGGAAAATCATATTGTCGATGCTTTAGCCATGCTAGCCTAGATGTGGAAGGTTAGATTTGTTTATGAAGCACCGCTCATTCAAATTGGGCGCAAGACTGAGCCCGCTTACTGTCAACTGGTTGAAGAAGAAACTAATGACAAACCATGGTTCCATGACATTAAGAATTATCTGCAAAACAAGAATATCCGGCTGACACTACAACTCTTGACTAAAATACTTTATGAAGATTAGCATCCAAATTCTTCTTCAGTAACAATGTGTTGTATAAAAGAAACAATGGCACGGTTCTACTTAGATATGTTGATAAATGTGAAGCAGACACTTTGTTGCGGTGAGAATCGTAATACCAAGCTATTGATTAATTTGGATCTTAATTCTTAAAATTCACAATCGTACTTTGATTTATACAAAGGAAAGGTTAAAGAAAGAAAAACCCTTTTGCACGATGTAACAACAATGCTAAGAGATCGAGGAACAAGGGTTGGTTATGCCTAGGGTAGGTATTTCACATCCTAAACATCTGTAGTACTCTACAGGAACCTTTTGTTTGTTTGTATGCTAAGTTGCTAAATGTTTGATCTGGCTTGGGATTGGCTATAAGGTTTAGTTAAAGATCTAAGGATAGTTTCTAAGTTTGCTCGCAAAGATATCGTATCCTCTGCCTACGTATCCTTAGTAGGATATAATCAGAGCAACCATAGTTCACCTCACTAAGGACGAAGGACTCTTGATTGTGATTAAGGTTCACAGGGGAAAAAACATAACAATGCTTGCATAGAGTTTAACAAAACTCTCTATTCTAAGTTTTACACTCAAGGGAAATTGACTTTGATAAAAGCCAAGAGGGGAGTAAGTAATCATCACCATGATTCCTACATAGAGTTGACAAACTCTATCTTAAAGCTCTAGTTGAGGAGTATTCCTAACAAGCAGTAGGTCTTGTAGACTTAAAGCAAAGTCTAATAGATATGGGTTCTAATTTAACTAAGTTAGGGTTCAAGATGACATAACAAAGTCAAAAGGAGAGGTAATGAGCTATCTATGACCCAAGGGTCAATAGAGAGACTTTCCTTTGGAAGGGAAAAAGAATGAGGCAATTGGATGAGAACTAACAAGTTCCATCACTTAGGGAAATAACTTAACAAAGTTAAAAAGAAAGCATGAGTATTCATTTAAACATATGAAAGAGCACGGTAACAACCAAGAAAGATATGCCATCATGTGACAACATCAAGCAAAGATTACAATCAAATAAAATGGTTACAACCATATAATGCACAAAGATATTACAATATCCAGAAGGGGAACATGGTAGAGGTTCTTACAAGACCAATCATACAAGATAAAAGCCAACTTGAAGCATCTTAACAAAGATGAAAGGAAATGAGGTAACAACCATCAAGACAACCACATGTAATTCAAAAAAGTTTAAGTGCAAGCAAGTAACAACTTGGGGCAAGCATATATGAGGATCAAGGAATGTCAAATGTAAAAACATAAGATCAACAATCATGCATTGATGACAATCAAGTACAAGTAAGCATACAAGAAGTGTTGCAATAAATTAAGTAAAATTTCATGGTTTAAAGGGGAAACACATACAAGTTTATGGTTACAATCAAAACAAAGCAAATCCTAACATATTAGAGTTCTAACAAGACATAATAAAGTAGGGAAGGGCATAAAGAGCACACTCAAGAAGTTACAACACCAAGTGATATAACATGGTTTACAAACACAATCAACAATATTGATCAATTAGATGCATCAAAAGCAAGGGATTGAACATGACAAGACCTTGAGTTTGAAAAAAAGTCAAACACTCAAACAAGTTAACAAACATGGGTAGCACAAGTACAAAACAATCTCATAAGATTAAATCAAGAAGAAGTTGAGAAAGACTCAAAAGACGCGTGGTAAAAACCCTAAAAGCAACATGACTTTCGAGTGGTATAAAGTGTTTCTAGGATAAATATCCTTGAATTCTCTTCTCACTATGTGAAAGTAGACATGATTAAGATCATTTTATAAAAATAATGGATCAAAAATGTTGAAAAATAAGGAAGCTATGAAATTTTCAAATTTGTGAAGAAAACATGAAAAATCAAGTAATTAAAAAGAAGAGGTACAGTTGGTAGGTGTTTAACCCACCACCTTTAGATCACAAGTGTAAAACTTCACCAACTTAGCCACTGCGCGCATGTGAAAGATTCATGGTGAGAGAGAGATATATGTGAAAACCTGAAAAAGCTAAGAAAAATATGCAAAAGAGTTGATCCACCCGGATTGAACTCAGGTCAAGAGGCAAGGCAAGATACGTGAGCGCATAGGTCACAAACACTGGGGTTGTGATACATCCATTGTATCAAGCCACCCCAAAAATAAATATACCTAAAGAGGTAAAATTCTGGGCAAGAACAAGGCAAGCCAAACAAGCACAAAGTGTTAAAATGTGATAAATCCAATCTTAGTCAAAACAACATGGATTTTAGCAAACTTTAGGTCTAAATTGATCAGAATTGAATGAGGAGTTCAAATATGCTTTCAGTTTTCTCAAAGATGGACATAAAGAATCGAAGCCAACTGCATGTTGAGTGCTTGAAATGCATTTTGGAAATTTGAGTGAAACATGAACATGCTCATCCTGATTTAAAGTTATGTACACATCAAAAACATGCTATAGACAAGGCCTGGACAGAAGAAATCATCAACGACTAACTAGATTTGAATATGGCATGTGAGTTGCAAAGTGGAACATGAGTTGGAAATAGGTTGTAACAGATCCAAAATCAAACAAAGCTTCAATTAATATTCATTCAAAACACAATGCATCATGGATTAAACACAAAAGGGGAACTCTAATCTAAGACTGTCAGCACCAAGAATCTTGAAGTCTAGGAGGTTGTCATGACATGTTGCAACAGAATTAGAACATGATTTTTATCTTAATCAAAGCAAAACAAATGCAGGGTGGTTTGTGGATTAAGGCATTAAGGCATATGATAACAATCAACAACACTAATGACAAAAAATTCATCCCTCATAATCAACATATTATAGCATGGCATGTGCAAAACATAAACACATCCAAAATAACTCTTAGATCCACATAAAAACTAGTCTGGACAGACCCTTCACAAACTGCTCATGTCATGCCATCACAATTCATCAATGTTTTCAAGAGAAAAAACCACTCTATTACTAAATTTAACCCTCACGCCTAGACTCAACAGAACCAACAACATTATTCACAAATAATGGAACAACTTGACATTCAAATCCAACATCCATCCAAAAACAGTTGCAAGTAATCTTCTCTATGTTCAAACATGACATGGAGCAAATCTCACACAACAGAATCACATTATATGATGGTTTAACAAGATGTTTAAACATGATTATGATCAAAGCAAAGTCCAATCTGGCAGATTTACACATGAACTACATTTGCTTCAAGCATATTTCAACAAAAAGCATACAAAACATGTTTATGACAGTTCATTAAAGGGATAGTGATTACTAACCTCTTGTAGACCTCCAAGAAAGCATGTGCAGTAGGGAAAACCTTGAAGAATTCCAAATGAATATCCAACCAATGTATTGATGAACCAAGTAGCTTTCTTACACTTGAAGTAAATGAGGGAACTTTGTGAAAGATCTCAAAACAAGTGATGTAGAGATTTTTTGAATGTTTGGACAGTTGGTACACCTCAAACCAAAGGTGTTTGGAGTGTTGAGATGGGTGAAACATGCCTGAGCAAAGATTTGTCTTATTTTGTGTGGAAAGTCAAAGTTTCCTTGGTTGAGAGTTGACTTTTAAGAAAATGGAGTTCTTTACTGGTTTAAGAGCTGAAACACCTTCCACACATCATTTGTGGATTTTGTAGATGGTTTATGATGATTTTAAGTGTATAGAAATGGTGTTTGAAGGCCAACTACTCAAGGCATATTTTTAGGAATTTGGTGAACTTGCTTGGTTTTCAAGAAAGTGGAAGGCAAGGTTTCTTTGTGAGTTTTATTTGGTTTTATGATATTTATCTTGTGTGTATTATGTATAGAGGAGGCCTCTATTTATAGAGGAGATGGTGCTTGGAAGATTTTGAAAACATGAGGTGGCTTTGGATTTTGGAGGGAGAATGGAGCAAATCTGTCAAAGATCTTGATGCAGCTGGTTTTCCAAGTTCTTGATGTATTATGATGCACAAGAAAATTTGCTTGCAGGACAATGGAAGTGACTAAAGTGTGGCTAGAGACTAGGGGGACTGCTGCTACAGATTTCCTTCAAGAAAAGTTTCTCTTTCCTCTTGATTTTCTTTGATTATAATAATGCAACTCGCCTTGACAACTTGCCATGCTCTTCAATCCTTCAATCCGTATGCATTTCTACTCACCATAAACTCTAAATATCATACCAAATGTTAATAAATGGTTGAGAATCACTTAGCTGGTTAGCAAGTTGGTTTATGACAAATTTGAAATGGTGCATTTAAGTGTTTGGACCCCAACTTCCCTCCTTCAAAACTCCTAGCTAACAAATGCTATGGAGGAATTCTTGTACTTTTGGAAAGCCCTCATCATGCTCTACAACTTTCGTGTTTGGGTTTTTTCAAATTACATGTGGAACTAGGTCAAATACACCCTTGAAGTTGGCTGAAAACATGACTTGAAAAGTGCTAAAACCATGAAATTTTACTAAGTGTTTTTCCCTTTTGCATTGATTTTGATCATAACTCCAAATCTATTCATTTTTTGCATATAGGTAACTTTTGGACTTTTGTAGAACTTTTCAAGACCTTTCCAACAAGATTTGAACCACTCTAATTGGATGTGTAGTTAAGAAGTTATGGTCTTGCCCATTTCAAAATCCTAATTTTCCGATTTTTCGATTACTCTTCAATCCTTGATCAAATGGTCACCAAACTTAATGAATAGATGTGATATAACATTAAGAACATAATTGCCTTCAATTTTTGGGTCAAAAACCTATTGGTCAATGAGTTAACTTTTTAGTCAGACGAATTGGTCGATCGAAAAACGTTGAATCGACTGTTGGTGTTCTGTGTCCCCTGAGGTCTTGAAACTTCTTGAGTGGACTTCAACAAGTCATATAAACTTCATGAACCATGATTCCATCATTTGAGTACCATTTAAGTCAAAATTCAAACCACAATTGACTTTTCCTGATCAGAAACCATAATCGAGAGTTCTGGTCTGCACTGTTCCTCTTCTTTGGGAGACAACCTCAAACTGGATTCATACTTGATCCAATGTAGTATCTTTGATCGTGTAGGGACTTGTTTCATGGAGAATCAATCCAAGACATTGACTGATCAAACCATTGAAACCCCGATTCTGGACTGTATGGAACCCTAATTCACCTGTATCTTGACAAAGACAAACTTGAAAGGGGTTAAGGTTAGATAAACAAATGATGATCCTCCTAGAATGACGATGAAGATCTAAGGGTCAAAATTTGGGATATAACAACTTTACTTCAAGAAATTCATGAGGGATCGTTTGGAACTCACGCCAACAGATATTCTATGTCAAAGAAGATTTTGAGAGCTGGGTATTACTAGTTAACCATGGAATCTGATTGCACCTAATATGCCAAAAAATGCCATAAGTGCCAGATTTATGGTGATAAGGTGCACGTGCCTCCAGCGTTGTTGAATGTTTTATCATCGTCGTGGCCTTTCTCAATGTGGAGCATTGACATGATTGGGGCAATTGAACCTAAAGCTTCCAACAGTCACCGATTCATTTTAATTTCCATTGATTATTTCATAAAATGGGTAAAAGCGGCTTTTTATGCCAATGTAACCAAGCAAGTGGTTTCCCATTTCATTAAGAAAGAAATTATCTGACGTTATGGAATTCCAAGTCGAATCATAATAAATAATGGGACTAATTTGAACATTAAAACCATGAAGGATTTGTGTGAAAGCTTCAAGATTATGCACCATAATTCTTCTCCTCATCGTCCTAAAATGAATGGAGCTGTTGAAGCCGTAAATAAGAATATCAAGAAAATTTTGCAAAAGATGGTGAAAACTTATAAAGATTGGCATGAAATGCTACTATTTGCTCTGCATGGATACAAAACTTCAGTGCAAACTTCAACAAGGGCAACTCCTTTCTCATTGGTGTATGGAATGGATGCGGTCCTTCCAATTGAAGTAGAGATACTGTCCTTGAGGGTATTGATGGAAACCAAGCTTGATGAAGCAGAAAGGGTCCAAGAAAGATTTGACCAGCTGAACCTTATAAATGTAAAGCGCATGACTGCGATGTGCCATGATCAATTATACCAAAAACAGATGAAGAGGGCATTTGACAAAAAGATACAAATCCGAGAATTCGAGAAGGAGATCTTGTACTCGAGAAGATCTTGCCAGTTCATAAAGAAATGCGTGGGAAATGGATGCCCAATTATGAAGGTCCCTTTGTTGTAAAGATATCCTTCTTAGGAGGATTATTAATTCTTACAACAATGGATGGTGAAGAGCTTGTACATCCTATAAACTCTGATGCAGTCTGAAAATATTATGCCTAAAAAAACCTGCTATGTCAAAAAACCTGAAAAGGCGATTTAGGCAACAATGGGTATCCTGGTGGATCATAACATATGAAGGAGATCTAGGAAAAATTAGGGATGAAGATAAATTATATATATATATATATATATATATATATATATATATATATATATATATATATATATATATATATATATATATATATATATATATATTTATATATATATATATATATATATATATATATATATATATATATATATATATGTGTGTGTTTGTGTGTGTATATATATCTATATATATATATATATATATATATATATATATATATATATATATATATATATATATATATATATCCTATAAACTTTGATGCAGTCTGAAAATATTATGCCTAAAAAAACCCGCTATGTCAAAAACCTGAAAAGACGATTTAGACAACAATGGGTATCCTGGTGGATCATAACATATGAAGGAGATCTAGGAAAAAATTAGGGATGAAGATAAATTATATATGTATATATATATATATATATATATATATATATATATATATATATATATATATATATATATATATATATATATATACACACACACACACACACACAGATATATATATAACACACACACGGATATATATATATATATATATATATATATATATATATATATATATATATATATATATATATATATATATATATATATATATATATATATATATATATATATATATATATATATATATATATATATATATATATATATATATATATATATATATATATATATAAGAGCTCCCTAAGCTGAAAACTTGAAAGGGCGATTTTAGGAAAAAATGAGCGTCCAGGTGGATTGAAAAGCCGAAAGGGCGACCTAGGCAAAAGTTAGGGATAAAAGGCATTTCCACTGCATCATATGACGTTCATCTTTATAGAAGATCAAGTTCAATCCAACCATTCTCGTCAGAAGCAAGATTTTGGGTAGTCTTACTTATTAGGATTAGTAGGTGTCGTTGGATTCAATGTAACCTTTCCCTATTTCAAATTTCAATTGTAATACTCCATGGAGCTTTGCCATTAGTAAGCTACCTTTCTTGAATAAAATTGGACTTTTTCCTTTCAATTCTTGCCATTTTACATTTTCTCTATTTCTTCTTGTTATGCAAAATTTTATTTGTTAATAATAGTTTTGAAAGTGAAAAGTGTTTTAATTTCAAACTATTTTCTTTTTAAAACATCATGAAAAGAATATAAAGTTGCTTTGACCTGTGGAAAGATCTAAAGGAAATCATTGTTCTCCAAAAGTATTAATGTTGCAGAAGCACTTTTAGACTAGTTTCAGTAAAAATCCCCACTGAAGCATAATCTGACAACACTCTTGGACTGATCCTGTAATCATAAGTGCTTTTCAAGATTGCAGAGAATCTCCCCAGTATCCACCTTGTGATTACAAGTTTGTTGATGTTGAGTATTCACTCCCCATTAGAGTCATCTTTGTTACTCATTTAAGTTACTCTATAAGGAGCATCAAGCATTGTTGCAAACTCTAACTTTTTTTCAAGTGTTATTTGTTTTGTTACATCTGTGAATTAGGGTTTTGCACTTTAAGAATCAAGAGGATTATTGCTTAATCAGCCAATGTTTTGGATTGATAATCTTCAAATCAAGTTTCCATACACTCAAGAGGCCTATATTCAACAAGAATCAAGAGCTAATTAATTCTCATTGCAAGATCATTAAGCCTAATTTCAATTAACCCTAAATTATGGTTTCAGTAAGGAAAACTCAATTGTGTCCTGATTTTGACCCAAGCATGATCCCAAGCCTTGGGACATGATTCAAAATTTTCATATACATCCTTGGAGCCTATCCATGATGATTGAAAAGTTAAAAGATGCAAGTTCATTCAATATCACATAGTTGGATTCATTTGATACAATATTCATTAGACAAAATCAACCCTTTGACTTTTAGGATTTTTGGTCTAAATTGAAGCATTCAAGCGAAATTTTTTATCAAGACATGTTTGATCAATGGATTTGAACATCAAAAATCAAGATTTAGGAGGTTTCTTGCAAAAAGGGGTAAACTTGGATATTTGAATTTTTTCTAAGTATAGAAAAAACCTAGTTTTGGTACCAACTTTGAAGGATCATAACTTTCGATAAACACATCCATTTTTTGAGTTCCAAAGGTGTCCAATTGACCTATGGACAAAAGAGGATTAGATTTGGAGATATGGCGCTTTAAAGTTTGGAAAAGTTTCAAACACTTAGAGAAATTTCAAGGCAGATTTTGGTCATCAAATGCAACAACCTTTGAAGCCAGTCTTCACCATGATGCCTTGAGATTCAAGAAACTTATCAAAAATGAAAGTTGTAGAACATGTTTAGAGCTTTTCTAAAAGTAAAAGAACTCCTCAATCCCATTCTTAAGTTATGAGTTTCAAAGAGATATATTTGGGTTCTAAACTTGATTTTCAAATATTCCAACATGTTAAACTTGATGCAAACTGACTTGGCTACCATACAATCTTTCTTTCTAGAGCTTGTTGATTGAAAATATCAATATAATCATAATGGTACACGACTTAGAAAAGCATTACACACTAATTTGAAGATTTGTCCATTGAATTATGCTATTCTTGGAAAAAAGACACACTTCCATTCTTGAAAAGGTCACTTTAACCACCAAAGCAGTTTCTTTAGCCAATGTTTTGTTTCCTATGGCCACACTAAAACCCTAAATCCAGAAGCAACATGTCAAGGATCTGAAAATACTCTAAAAAGCTTTGTACTTTGCATGGAAACCATAAATTTCTCACAAACTACCACTTAAAATCCAACTAGAGCCAAAACTATATCACTTGTTACTCTGACCAGAACTTCTCCCAACCTTTTCCTATAAATAGAGGGATGTATCAAGCTTTAAAGAAGGGAAAGAATCACTCCCAAAACCTTCTCAAAATCTGTCTCCATCACAACTTGCAAGAACACGATATTCTTGCAAAACCTATTCAAAACACATTTCTAATTGTGCAAAACTCAAACAAACTTCATAAGCCATCCCTAAACACCCATTATAGTCCAATTGTGCAATACCATCATTTGAAGAGGCCTTGGAACTCACATGTATGCATTGTTCTTAACTATCTTTTGAAGTTAATATGTAGATATTATTGTGTTTGTTATGTTTGATAACTATTTGCAACAAGTGTTGTTCATGATGAGTTTTTAACAGAGGTAGGTTTTCATGTTGTTGAACTAGTATTGGGATGAGTGCGAAATAGGGTTTTATTTCTTGACAAGGGTAGGGGAAAAAATGGTATATTTAGATTCCTGGGAAAATTTCAAGAAAAATAGGGTTTTATTTCTTGACAAATGATGAAGAAATGTCGGAGAAATATTAATGAGAAAAATGACAAAAACAAGTTGTTGTTGTTCTTAAGACTCGGGGAAAGAGAAAGAGGAAAAGATGAGGAAAAAGGGTGAGGTGGAGATGATGTGGAGGTGACATGGTGCTAACCTCAAAATTTTGATGTGTGTTTAAAATATATATTCATGGAGGTAGTTTAATAAATGGATGAGGGTGTAGCACCGCTGGTCAAGGAGGAGAGTTTGTGTGTGTTTGCAAGCGCAGGGTCTGGGGTTCGACCCCCCTAGACCTTTTGTTCCCTTTTTTTAAACATCCAAAAACTTAGTCTTTTTTTAAATATAATGTACTGCTATCTTTGTTAGTCACAACGGGCACCATGGCTCAGTTGGCTATGTTTTGTGTTGTAGACCAAGAGGCAAGCGAGTTCAAGTCCCATGTGGTGCATTTCCTTTCTTTTTTATTACTTTGTTCTTTCTATTTTTTCACAAGTTTGAAACATCATAACTCCTTTATTTTTTATGATTTTTGACTCATTATTTTTGCTATGTGTTCATATATGTGTCTATTTTATTATATCATGAAGAAATTTATTTTTATGGCACTTATGCATGTTTAACTGAATGATGTTTTTAGGGTTTCTTAATACTTCTTTTATTTCTGTTAAATGACCCTTTGATTTTATTTGTTCCCATAGACTTATATGAACCTTGTGTATCTTGTGTAAACCTTTTATGATGTTGTAAAATTGTATCCCTTTAATTCACCTTGATTTTCATGCTTGTATAAATTTTGTTTATATATAAATATGTATTGAAATATTTCTCTTGTTCATGCCATTGAAACTTTGGTTGTTACCTTGCTCTCAACATGTAATCTTCATCCATGTTTGTGCAAATATTTATGTATACATGTGGTTTATGCTTGTCATATCATGTTAAAGTGTTTCTTAAATGCTTTTGTGTCTTAGATTGTAATCTTAAGATACATGTTTGTATGAAAGAATCTTGTGATGTTATCTCCTTCCCCAAAGCCATGGTTGAACCCTAATTTACATGTTGGTTGTCACCTACTTGCTTAAATATATTCATGATGTTTTCAAGGATTCTTTCAAGTTCTGTTTCCACTTGACTTATGTGATATCATCTTGATTTGTATGTTCACATGTTATACCTTGAATGTTTATGGTTTTACAACACATGTTGTCACACATGCCATTTGTTGTTCAAGATGTCGGTTGTTAGCTCTCATCCTAGAGAGTTTCCTTTTGTTCCTTAGTCCAAAGGAAAGTATCTATATTGACTTAATGTCATAGATAACTCATTTGTTAGCCTTCCATTGACCTTGTTAGAGTCATTAGGTTCTTCAAATTAGTCTTAAGTTAGAACCTATATCTCATTGGCTTTGTTAAAATCAAGACTTTAGCATACCTTATTAGTAGTCCCTACAACTTAGAACTTAAGTCTAGAGCTTGATATCAGATTCTCACCATGATAAGCATAAAAGAAGGTGAAATCCACTATGGTGCCTAGTTTGCAGAAAAATAAAGCAAAGAAGTTACCTCTTGAAGCAATCCTTTAAACAAGCTTGCAAAAGTAGCTCCCAGGTACTTCTGTTTCACTCTTCTTTTTCTTTTCTCTCCTTCGGTCCCCACTGATTCTCTATGTGTAATGGTTTTTGTGTGATTATTGTGTGAGATTCTTCTAGAGTTCCTTTATTTTCAACATGCCCTCCTCCTTCTGATAATTTAGTTCTATAATAATTCCCTTACAATATGATTCAAGGCAAGGCACCCTTCCAAATCATGCCCTGCCATGCCCTCGTGAAACAGACAATAAGTGTTTGGGTTGAAAAAGTGTAGAAGAGGATCAGGAGTCGGACCCAAAGGCCTTGTGGTAATCAAACCTTGTTTCACTAATGAAGGGTACAACTCAGTATAGATCATCGAAATGGGAGGAATATAAGGTTTTACACTCTGTCTTCTATACAGAAAATTCTGGAGAGTAGCCTGGGTCCTTTGTTGTTGTTGATACGCAGGAGCGTTGGGCGCTCGTTGATAGGTTGATTGTTGTTGGGTCGGCTGGTAAACAGGTTCTTATGGTACGACTGGATATAAAGGAACTTGATTATTGAATGTATGGGTGACGGCGGCCACATATGTTTGCTAGTTGTACTGAACAGGATATACTGGATGTTGAACATAACTTTATTTTGGTTGTTGGTGATGCTTCCAAGGATAATTTTGCTTTCTGCTTGACATCACAACATTGGTTTATCCTTCTTTTTTCTTATGGGAAATGTTGGAGAATTTCTTTGCATTTTTACTGTTGTTACTTGAGCTACCAACTCCACTTGTCATTTTTCCATTTTTCAGACCAAGCTCAAATTTGACGCCCATAACCACAATATCAGAGAAATTAGCAGTCACACTACTAATCATTCTTTCATAGAACTCTAGTCTCACAAAATCATTAAACTATTTAGCAAGTTGTTTTTCGGTTAAGGGTGGCTCTACTTGTGAAGCCGTTTCTCTCAAACACTGATCATATTCCTTAAATGAATCAGAGTTCTTCTCGTACATGTTCAAAAGGTGTCTTCTTTCTAGAGCAAGATCCATATTATACTTTTAATACTTAATGAAGGCATCTGACAAGTCTAGGAAGTTGTGGATACAAGACTGTTCCAAACTCAGATACCATTTGGCAGAGGTACCCTTTAGGCTATGCTGAAAACGATGAATCATCAGCTTGTCATTGTTAACATAGGCGGCCAGCTTTCCGTAATACATAATCAGATGAGTTCTAAGGCATGTGGCACCCTCATGTTAGTAAAAAATTGGAGTCTTGAACTTTGGTGGAATAACCAGCCAAGATACCAGACACATCTCTCGTGCATCAGCGTCGAATATATGATTGCCCTCCATGGCTCTGACTCTTCTTTCAATAGTCTCAACATTTTCTTTTAGTCGTTCATGTCACTCATCCCCTCTTCAGACATCTCGGGGATGTCATAGACTTGATGCGAATCATGGAAGTAAGGACTCACTTACGTTTGCACGACAACTTGTGCAAAGGTAGGAATTGCTTGAGGAACTTCATATCTCACATGAATAGTCTATTGAGGAAACTATTGAGTAGTTTGCACTGTAAATTGTGGTGTTACAAAACCCAAAGGAGGACCATAAGGAGGCACATTGGTGGCAGTAACTGTTACAGGTGTAGGTTCTATTGTGGTATTGATGATCTTAGAAACTTCGGTGGTCTGAATGTCCATCTTTGCACATATAAGTTCCAACATCTCCATAATTTGTCATACGCTCCCATGTAGGTCTTGAAGATGAGAAAATACTTAGAAGCGGGGGTTGAGTAAGTATTTAGAAAATATTATGGCAATAAAAACACAAAGATTTTTATCATGGTTCGTTGAACTCAACTACTCCAGTCCACCCTATCAAGAGTGATTTGCCTTTCTCCACAAGGACTTAATCCACTATAATCAAACTGATTACAATAACAACCACTAAGAACAACTTGTCTTAGTCTTCTCAAGAACTACTGACCATAACTTGGTCTTCTCAAGGAACTTTTACAATCAAATGTAAACTAAACAAGTGTTTGAAATGCTTCTAAGTAAGATGTATCACAACTGTGATTTACACTTAAGTTTAAGAACGTATGAAATATATTCAGCAAAGAATAATAATTTGTATGAGAGCTTTGAGAGAGTTTTCAATAGTTTTATCAATTTTTGTCAGCTGAAGAAAGTTGTTGAAGGCCTGCTTATATAGACAAAAAAGTCCAAGACGTTGCAAGCTTGAAGACCGTGTACTGCAAAGTAGCTGTAACCTTTTGTCTTCACATCACTTGACCTTTCCTAGAAGTAGAACATTCAGAGAAATCCTTTTTGCCTGAGTTCTAGTGTCTAACACAAAAGAGGAAAGAGTCTTTTGGCATAACCAACAGATATAACTTTGAATAATCTTCTTCAACAAGTTTCTATTTCACAATAATCAACATCAGAGCCTAGAGTGATCAGAGTCTTGATGTCTTCAGAGTTTGCTGTATCAGAGTGTTGCAGCAAGTGTGCTTCAGCGTGTAATTAATCAGAGCAGAGTTTGGAGATCAGATCCTCAGTACATGCAGCGTATAGAACTATCAGAGTCTTCTGAAAAACAATGCTTGAAACTCTTCATACAAAGTCTTCAGTCTACGCTTTAGACGCTTCTGTAGGCAGCACTCAGAGTCTTCTGTAGAGATGCTTCTGACGCTTCAGAGCCTTGCGTAGTACAACATTCAGATCCATTTTTGCTTTCAGAAGAATATTAAATTTAATATCTGTAGCAAAAATACTTGAACAAATTTAAAGTATATAATTTCTTAATACAAAATTTCATAAGTGTTATCATCAAAACATAGAGATATAACTAAGAACCAATCTGTGTTCTAACAATCTCCCCCTTTTTGATGATGACAAAAACATAGGAAATTTTGTTCAATAAATAGATAAATTATAACTCCCCCTGAGATTATGAATCTCCCCCTGAAGTGAAGACTAATAAAGAATATAAACTTCCCTTTTTGCATGAGTATTCTTTTCAGAATCAGAGCTTGAAAGTTCAAAATTAGAGCTTGATTTGGATGAACGTTTCAGAATCAGAGCCTGATTGGTTAAAACTTGATATGGGGATCTCAAAGTTACTTTTAATGAATTTTGTCATATTTATCATTATAGTTCTAAAATACTAAAAATTCATGTTAGTTGTGATTTGATATGTCTAAATTCCATTCAGGTAAAGTTTATTTGAACAGTCAGAATTTCATTTTCTCCCCCTTTTTGTCATAATCAAAAAGAAAAACTTTGAAAGACAAATAAAAGGAAACAGAGAGAAAAGATACAATCAGATAGAGAAAACATTCAGATTCATTCATTCATTCAAATAGTCAGATAAAACAGACAAAACATCAAATAAGAAAATTCAAAAACAAGTGCTCAAACATCAGATAAAGAAAACATAAATCTAGGATTTTTTGGGAAGAAGCATCTTCATAAGGTGAGTGATCTCAGAAGAAGATTCTTCTTGCTTGGACATCCACTTCTCAATGTTGTCAATCTTCTGATCTTGCCTTGCCATCCAGGACTTGATCTCAGATTGACCAGCTTCCAGCATAGCAATCTTATCTTCTAAGTCTGGGTTTTCTTTCTTAATCTCAGAAGAAGTAGATGGAGCAGATTCTGATGCAGGAGTAGGAGCAGAGTCAATATCCATTGGAGTTGCAGAGTCTGGAGCCACATATGCAGATGATTTATCCACAATCATCAGAGCTAAAGGATTGTCTTCTAGAATGACTTCAGGAGCAGAGCCTTCAAGAGTCTCAGAAGTGGCAGACACTCTAGAAGATGAAGGTACATCCTCAAGAAGCAAAGTTGGAGATCTTTTCAAGTTCCATAGCATGGTTCTGGCAACCTTAGCAAATCTGATCTTTGCATCATCAGAGCAAACACTCTTCAGATTTGAAGCAACAGTGTTGAATCTAGACATGAAGCTATTCCAAATAGCATCAGATTCTTCTGAGTTCATGGTTGAAAGGCATCTCTTCTTCACAGAGTATAAATTCATCCTTATTTCTTTCATAAAATTAGCAAATAAAATATCAACATTTAGCCTTGGTTTAGGTTTAAGAAAGGCTTCCAGAATGGATGGTTTGGATTGAACTGGTGGGGGTAGTATGGTAAATGTTGGGATGATGAACAGAGGACGAGGATATGGTGGTGTCTTTTGAGTAGGTATGAAATGAAAGAATGGTTTTATTTTGCGAATGGATGGAATAACAACTCTTGGATTTTCAAAGTATGGAACAAAAGCTGATGGGTTTGCTTTAGGTGTTGGCGTTGGTTCAAGAATGATAGCATCAGATGAAATAGATGTATCTAGTTGTTTAGGTTCATATCCTCTGAGAGAAGGGGGTGATCTAACTTCTGAGTGAACATCAAATTCAGATGAATCAGATGAGGTAGATGAGGGACAAGATGTAGAAGATACATCAAACATAGTTTTGAGGGGTTGGACATCCAGAACCTCAGAATCAGATATGTATGATTTAGTAGGTTTGGGTTTCTTAGGTTGAGGATTAGGTTTTGGATTAGACGGTATAGATTTTGGTGGTTCATATATAATAGGTTCACATTGTAGTGGTTCAGATTGTTGTGGAGAAGGTACTTGTGGTATTGGTGTTGGTTCTGCTGGTTTTGTTGTTTGTGGTTCTGATGAAGGAATGTCAGATGATTATTGTGGTGCAGATTTAGTTTGAATGGATTCTAAGAGTGTAGGGGATATAGGTTTAGTGGGAACAGAATCAGTTGGAATTTGTGATTCTGAAACTTTTGGTTGTTCAGGTTGATCAGATGTAATGGGTTTTGTTGGTTGTTCAGAAGATTGAGATGGAAAAGAAGTGGTTTGAGTTTGAGACGGAGGGGGTTCAGGAATAGAGCTAACTATTGATAATTCTACTGCTATTTTAGAAATATTAGGTAAAGATGATTTAGTACCTCTTTTCTTGATGCATTTGGTAGGTGCAGAGAGAGCTTCTCCAGAAGCTTTTCTTTTCTTCTTCTTCTGAGGTTCTTCAGAAGTTTTCTGTTTCTTCTGAGGCTCTCCAGAGGTTTTCTATTTCTTCTGAGGTGAGCCTGCAACTTCTTCTTTTTCTAACTCTTGTTTTCTCTGCCTCTTATGTTCTGCATAGAGATCTGGCATTGGTTCATGGTTTAGAAATCCTTCTGGAAGTGGAATTCCTTGTTCCATACATGATCCAACAAATTTGATCAGAACTTCCTTTGGTTCATCTGCATAAAACGTAGGAAAGTTTTCTACCAGAATTCTTCGTTTTCTTACTTCTTCTGTGTTTAGTTTGTCAGGAGCAGAAGCAAGTTCATCAATAACTTTCAGCCTTTGTAAACTTTTAGCGTTCAGAACTTTTCCCAGAATGGATGTAAGTTCCTCTTTAAATCCAGCCACATGCAGATGCTCCACCAGACCATTCTCTGTCAGAATGTCTGAAATCAACCTTCCACAAGGAATCCAATTTCTACCCTTTGTATGTTTTGTCTTCATGCCTTCTCTAGATGCCTTGACATAATTCCAAAGATGAGAGAAGAGCAGATGAGGAAAATCTACCTTTTTGCTCTGACTGAGGCAGAACATGAAGTAAAGTTGATCATTGTTCACATAGTCAGGAGATTTGGTAGACTTTTTGTGATGGATGCAACCCATGAAGATTTTAGCCCAGATCTTGTAATTGGGTTTCAGATCTTTAAACTTGTTAGAGGGTTCTCTAGAAGCAATCACCTCTTCATAAACAACATTCATGTTGACACGTCCAGTCAGATGAGAAACTCCATGAGTTTCCTCATATCCAATGAGTTTCCTTATAAGATCTTCTGTAATCACAATTTCTTTTCCCAGAACAGATGACACTATGAACTTGGGATAAGCATGAGCATGAATCCAAAACTCTTTTACTAAAACTGGATAAACTGGCCCAAACAGTCTATCCAAGTACTTTGTCCATCCTTGAGCATCAATGATGGAACGCAGATTAAACCCATTTTCAGCCAGAGAAGCAAAATCCACCAGAGATTTACACAACACTTCAAGTTTCTCAACAGGAGTGAGATTCGTTCTAACAGGTTCCTTGAAAGGAATAACACCCAGATTGGAAGATGATACAGCTGCCATTGTTGATTGGATTTGAGTTGAGGTTGAAGATGAAGTAGCCATTGATGAAGGTTTAGGGTTACGAGCAGTTTTGGGTTTTGGGTTTAGATGAAGGCAAAAGATCAAGCAGAAATGCATAAACGTGTTTGTGAGAGTGAAAAGTGTGAAATGTTGAGATTTGTGGAATTTATAGAGAAAATTAGGGCACACAAACGGTCACACATTCAGCACGCTCTCATTTAACATTTAATAGAATTTAATGAAAAGAATATAATCATTTCAAAGCATTAATGATTTTGACAATTGGGGGGAAAACGAGAAACCAACTATTCAAACAGTACCTCAAACGCCTCTTCAGTATTGTGCACTCCATCTTTTCAGATTTTGAGTGACACGTGTTTGCTTGCATGTGCTTCTGAAAACTCTTTGAGAAATGAAATGTTAGCCAACGTTCAGATCCTCTGAGATTGGTTAGTTCAGATACACACAGAAATAATAATCCAAGAAATTAAATGAATTGACAGATGAAATACTTCAGAGTTTTAAACATTTTTCATCTGAGAAATTTGCTTCTGATAAATATTATTTTGGAAAAAATTCCATACCAATATTTTTCAGAATAAACTTAAACCTATCTTCAGCAAGGGGTTTTGTGAAAATATCAGCCCATTGATGATCTGTATCAACAAAGTCTAGATTTATATTTCCCTTATGAACATAGTCTCTAATGAAGTGATGTTTAATTTCTATATTCTTAGCTTTAGAGTGTAACATTGGGTTTTTAGATAAGCATATAGCAGAAGTATTATCACAAAATATAGAAATATTACTCTCAAAGATCTGATAGGCTTCTAGCTGACTTTTCATCCATAGCATCTGCGTGCTACATCAACAACAACAATATATTATGCTTCTGTAGTTGATAGAGCAATTGTAAGTTATTTCTTGCTGTACCAGGAGATTAAATTTCTTCCCAGAAATTGACAACTTCCAGAAGTACTTTTTCTTTCAACTCTGTCTCCAGCGTAATCAGCATCACAAAATCCAACTAGTTTAAATTCATCAGATTTTCTGTAACACAAACACACATTAGAAGTACCTTTCAAATACCTTAGAATCCTCTTAACAACTATTAAGTGTGATTCTCTGGATCTGATTGGAATCTTGCACACAAGCATACACTGAATAAAATGTCAGTTTTAGAAGCAGTTAAGTATAGAAGAGATCCAATCATACCTCTGTAGAGTTTCTGATCTACTTTCTTACTTACCTCTTCCTTACCAAGAGTGCTTGTTGGATGCATAGGAGTCTTGGCCAACTTACTATCAGTCATGTTGAACTTCTTCAGAAGCTCTTTAACATATTTAGTCTGATGAATGTAAGTGCAATCTGGAGTCTGGTTGACTTGAATTCCAGAAAGAATCTCAATTCTCCCATCATGCTCATCTCAAATTCATCCTGCATACATTGAGCAAACTCCTTTCCCAGCATAACATTGGTAGATCCAAATATAATATCATCCACATATATTTGACAAATTAACAGATCTTTCTTAAATGTTTTTACAGAAGAGTGTTGTGTCCATTTTGCCTCTGATAAAATTTTTCTCCATAAAAATATTGCTTAATCTCTCATACCAAGCTCTGGGAGCTTGTTTTAAACCATAAAGAGATTTCTTAAGTTTAAAAACATGTTCTGGAAATTTATCACTTTCAAAACGAGTAGGTTAGTGAACATAGACTTCCTCTTCTATAATCCCATTTAAGAAGGCACTCTTAACATCCATCTGATATAGAGTGATGTTATTTTGTGCAGCAAAAGAAATGAGTAAAAGGATAGACTCTAACCTTGCCACAGGAGCATAAGTCTCTGTATAATCAATTCCTTCTTGCTGGCTATAACCTTGACCAACAAGCCTTGCTTTGTTTCTTTCAACTTCTCCTTTTTCATTCAACTTGTTTCTGAAGACACATTTAGTTCCAATTATGTTAAATCCTTTTGGTCTTGGAACCAAATCCCAAACATTATTTCTTGTGAATTGATTGAGCTCTTCTTGCATGGCAATTATCCAGTCATTGTCTTGTAGAGCTTCATCCACAGAAGTTGGTTCAATAACTAACACCAACCAATTAATGATGCTTCAGATGATCTGAGGTAGGATCTTGTTCTTATAGGGTCATCCTTCTTTTCAATGATCACATCCTCTGGGTGAGAGGCCTTGATTCTGGAAGATGATCCTCTAACATTTGATTCTTCATAAGTATTCAAGTTGTTCATTTGAGAAGCTAAAGGAGTTGCATCTGGAGTTGCTTCTGTCTCTTTTCACTTGAACCTTTTCTACCTCTGAGCCTTCAGAGTCTGTGAGAATTACTTCTCTATCTGTAGAACTTTCAAACTGCTTTGGCTTTTGAATGCCAAGCTTATCATCAAATCTAACATGTATAGATTCCTCCACAATCTGTGTTTCAGTATTGTATACTTTGTAGCCTTTAGAGCGTTCAGAATAGCCAAGCATGAAACACTTTTGTGCTTTAGAATCAAACTTGTTCAGATTCTCTTTAGTGTTCAACATATAACATATACATCCAAAAGCATGAAAATAAGAAATGTTGGGTTCCTGTTCCTCCACAATTCATAAGGAGTCTTTTCCAGAAGAGGTCTTACAGACACTCTGTTCTGAATATAACAAGCTGTGTTTATTTGCTTTTTCCCAAAAATGCTTTGCCAGATTAGTCTCATTGATCATGGTTCTGGCCATTTCTTGCAGAGTTCTATTTTTCCTCTCTACAACTCCATTCTGTTGTGGAGTTCTAGGGAAGGAGAAATCATGAGCAATGCCATTTTCATTAAAATATTTTTCAAAATATTTGTTTTCAAATCACCACCATGATCACTTCTGACTTTAATAATTTTAAAATCTTTTTCATTCTGGACTTGTTTGTAGAAGTCAAAGAACACAGAATGTGACTCATCCTTGTTTTTTAGGAATTTCACCCATGTCCATCTGCTATAGTCATCCACAATGACTAATCCATACTTCTTGCCTCTGATGGATGCAGTTTTCACTGGTCCAAACAGATCAATGTGAAGTAATTCTAATGGTCTTGAGGTTGAAACAACATTCTTAGTTTTAAAATATTTTGAAAATTTTCCTTTTCGACATGCTTCACAAAGAGCATATGAGTTGAACTTCAACTTAGGAAGTCCTCTGACCAGATTGAGTTTATTAATTTGAGATATACGTCTCATATTAATATGCCCCAATCTTCTGTGCCAGACCCATTGCTCATCATTAATAGACATAAGGAATTTTACATTTTGAACCTTAGTTCTGAAATATTGATTTTATAAATGTTGTTCTTCCTCTTTCCATTAAATAGGATTGAGCCATCCTTCTAACTAACAGCTTTGCAACATTTTTGATTAAAGATTATGTCATAACCATTGTCACTTAATTGACTTATGGACAATAGATTATGCTTTAATCCTTCTACAAGTAAAACATTACATATAGAGGGAAGGTTACCATTGCCAATAGTACCAGAGCCAATTATCTTGCCCTTCTGATTCCCTCCAAACTTGATGTCTCCTCATGATTTAAGCTCCAGGCTTCGGAACATAAACCTTTCTCCCGTCATGTGACGTGAGCAGCCAGAGTCCAGGTACCATGATTGGCGTCTTGACTTTTCTGCTAAATACATTGCAACAGGTATTATCTTATCCTTAGGTACCCAGATCTTTTTGGGTCCTTTTGGGTTAGTTGCCTTAAAAATTTGTCTGAACTTCTGTCTTTTCACAACAGGTTTGTTCTAACTAACTTTTGGTTTAAACACAGGAATGTTCTGATCAGAACGTGTGTGTTTAATATCATTCAGATGACCAAACTTAAAATGAGAGTATAAGGGAGTCTTCTTAATGATAATTTTATCAACAGGTATTGGATTTAAATCCTTTCCAGAGGAAGATTCATATCCAATTCCTTTCCTATTATTTTTGCTAACTCCATAGATCATTGAAGCCATCTTGCTTCTATTTATGCTTTTAGCCAGAAACTTCTGAAAACTATAGTCCATATTCTTCTAAAATATTTTTGCATTTTGACTTAGTTTCAGATTCAGAGTCTTGTTGAGCTTTTTAAAATTGTTTTTCATTTTCAAATTGTTTTCTTTGAGCTCAGCAACTTCTGACTTTAATAGACTATTCTCAGATTCAAGATTGCATTTAAGCTTCTTGCATTTGAGCTTAATCTGATTGTAGTTATTCAGGACTTCTGATAAAACCTTAATAAGTTCTTCCCTAGAGAGATCAGAAAGTACCTCTTCTGAGTCAGATTCAGATCCAGATGATCCTTCATCCTGATCTTCCACACCAGCCATCAGTGCCATGTTGGCACATTCTTCTTCTGACTCTGATGAAGATTCAAATGCATCTGAATCATCCCATGTAGCCATCAAAACTTTCTTTTTATGCTCAGGCTTCCTTCTTGGCTTCTCCTTCTGAAGCTTTGGGCATTCGTTCTTGTAGTGCCCAAGCTCTTTGCATTCATAGCAAACAACCTCCTTCTTTCCAGATCTTTTGTGTCCAAAGGACTCTTTGCGTTGATCTGGCTTCTTAAAGTTCTTGAACTTCCTCTGTTTGTGCTTCCAGAGTTTGTTGATTCTTCTGGACAGCAGGGACAGTTCATCTTCTTCTTTAGAAGAAGACTCTTCAGAACTTTCTTCTAACACCTGCAATGCTTTAACAGATTTGTTAGACTTTAAAGCAATTGACTTACCTTTCTTTTGAGGCTCGTCTTCTTCAAGTTCAATCTCATGGCTCCTCAGAGAGCTGATTAGTTCCTCCAATGTGATCTTGTTCAGATCCTTAGCTAGCTTCAGAGCAGTGACCATTGGTCTCCATCTGATGGGCAAGCTTCTGATGATCTTCTTCACATGATCAGCAGTTGAATAGCCTTTGTCCAGCACTTTTAATCTAGCTGTGAGGATCTGGAATCTAGAGAACATAGCTTTTATAGATTCAGATTCTTCCATTTTAAAGGCTTCATATTTCTGGATCAGCGCCAGAGCCTTGGTCTCTTAACTTGTGAGTTCCCTTCATGAGTCATCTTCAAAGACTCAAACAAATCAAATGTTGTTTCTCTGTTGGTAATCTTCTCATACTCAGTATGAGATATAACATTTAATAAGATTGTTCTTGCTTTGTGATTATTTATGAACTCCTTCTTTTGAGCTTCAGTCATAGATTTTCTATCAATTTTCTTGCCATCCCCATCAGTGGGGTGAACATAACCATTAATGACTAAGTCCCAAAGATCAGCATCATAACCAAGGAAGAAACTCTCTATTCTATCCTTCCAATAGTCAAACTTTTCCCCATCAAACATAGGGGGTTTTGTGCTGATTCTATCCCTTTCTTCATATATGTTGTTGCTGTTGGATGTTGAAGCTTCAGCCATAATATCAACCAAGAATATATATCAAGAGTTTTTCTCACTGGATCTTTTCTGTTCATGATGAAGTGATAGCACACACAGAACCGGAGCTTTGATGCTAAACTGAAGGTGAGAAAATACTTAAAAGGGGGGGGGGGGGGGGGGTTGAATAAGTATTTATAAAATATTATGGCAATAAAAACACAAAGATTTTTATCCTGGTTCGTTGAACTCAACTACTCTAGTCCATCCTATCAAGAGTGATTTGCCTTTCTCCACAAGGACTTAATCCACTATAATCAAACTGATTACAATAACAACCACTAAGAACAAATGTCTTAGTCTTCTCAAGAACTATTGACCACAACTTGGTCTTCTCAGGAACTTTTACATCAAATGTAAACTAAACAAGTGTTTGAAATGCTTCTAAGTAAGATATATCACAACTGTGATTTACACTTAAGTTTAAGAATGTATGAAATAAATTCAGCAAAGAATAATAATTTGTATGAGAGCTTTGAGAGAGTTTTCAATAGTTTTATCAATTTTCGTCAGCTGAAGAAAGTTGTTGAAGGCTTGCTTATATAGACAAAGAAGTCCAAGACGTTGCAAGCTTGAAGACCGTGTACTGCGAAGTAGCTGTAACCTTTTTTCTTTACATCACTTGACCTTTCCTAGAAGTAGAATGTTCAGAGAAATCCTTTTTGCCTGAGTTCTTGTGTCTAGCATAAAAGAGGAAAGAGTCGTTTGGCATAACCAACGGATATAACTTTGAATAATCTTCTTCAACAAGTTTCTATTTCACAGCAATCAACATCAGAGCCTAGAGTGATCAGAGTCTTGATGTCTTCAGAGTTTGCTGTATCAGAGTGTTGCAGCAAGTGTGCTTCAGCATGTAATTAATTAGAGCAGAGTTTGGAGATCAGATCCTCAGTACATGCAGCGTATAGAACTATCAGAGTCTTCTAAAAAACAATGCTTGAAACTCTTCATACAAAGTCTTCAGTCTACGCTTCAGATGCTTCTGTAGGCAGCACTCAGAGTCTTCTGTAGAGATGCTTCTGACGCTTCAGAGCCTTGCATAGTACAATGTTCGTATCCATTTTTGCTTTCAGAAGAATATTAAATTTAATATCTGCAGCAAAAATACTTGAACAAATTTAGAGTATATAATTTCTTGATACAAAACTTCATAAGTGTTATCATCAACACATAGAAATATAAATAAGAAGCAATTTGTGTTCTAACAGTCTTCCAATTCATCACTAACTCGCTCAATCTCTTGATTTTGCTTTGCCATCCTTCTACGAGCTTGGGCTCGGGTGTTGTAAGGGTGTAGATGATTTACTTTGAACAATTGAAGATGAGACAACGGGATGAGCCATGACAAAAGGAAAGCACATGCAATTACATGAATGCATGGAATGCAAAAAAAACTCAAGGAGCTCAAAATCATATTCGCAAACACTATAGTAATAGAGAATATAACGTTTGAATAACAAAAGGCTCATTTCATTAATTAAACCTGACGTTTTACAAAACATCAATACATCTCAAAGAGCCAAATACATAATAGTCAAATACAAAACAACAAAACCAAGGAAACTAGGATCCTAATCCTTCTGACGAGAAGATCCTCCCCATCCATGAGATCCCTTCATGAGCTTGTTGAACTTCTCCTGCATCTTCGCCTTCTCTAAGATAAGCTTATCCATATATAGCTTCCACGCCAAAGAAGTCGGAGGAATGCAAGAGCTAGCAGTTGGCACTGGTGATATGCAAGAGGAAAATGAATCCTCTCGCGCTTTCCTTTTCTTAGAAGATTCTTACTTTCCTCTCTATCTATGGAGTTTTTGGAGCTTTTCGATGTCGCGGATGACGATAAAGTACTTGTTCTTCATGATTTCCTCTCCCTTTTGACCTTAGCCAATACAATCTTCAAATTTTTCTCTTCACTCATGAAGATTAGAGTGGGATCCATAGGAGCCAAAGGTATAGGTTCATGGCGAGGATATGAAATCTTTAGCTTAAGAGCCCTTTCTTGCACCCATTGTAGGTAGGGTTCCAAAGCAATGCATTCAGGATATCCTAACACGGTCATTCCCTTTTTGTGAACGTGATGCCAGGCGTGCACGATCTTAGCCTTGAGTTCTAGATTCTCCCCCTCCTTGAGAAAAGTCCTTTCAAGACGATCGTTTTAGGCCTCTCCTTCATTGGATATCCAAGCTGTCAGCGAGCTAAAAAGGGATTATAACTTATGTGTCGTTTCATGCTAAGAAGAGGCACGTTAGAAAACTCTCTGCACCTATTAATCATAACAACTCCTCCATAGATAGGTTCATACCACTCGATGTCAGAATGTGCGAGTGACATGATCTTATTTGACCATAAAACCCCATCCTTTAGATTCCAGAAGGTTGCTGACCTCAGCAAGCGCGAAATAAACTACTTATAAAGGATAGCAGTGTAACAGGTTATCTGACCCCTCCATGAGAGTTCCTCAAGTGAATGGAGTGGTGTGCATCAGCAAGCAGAGTAGGAACAAGGTTCTTGAGTAGAAATATTTTGATGGCTTCGATATCGACAAAGTCTTCAATCTTTGGAAAAAGGAAGAGTCTATAAATCAATAGTGCAAGGATGGCCTCAAATGTCTCTGAATTATTCTTATCAGCATGATACTGAGCCTTTTCTATCAAGAATGTGGCTAGCAATCCATGGATCCTCCCTTGGTAGTCATATGGGCTTGAATATCAGACAGCTTCAGATGTGTGGCTTTAGAAATGTTTGTCTCACTTGGTATGTCTTCTAACCTAGAAAATGGAGGTGAGAAGTGATATGAACTCCTATCAAAGTAGAATGCTCTTTTAGATTAGGAAACAACAGGTAACTCAGGAACTTGAAGCAGTGATACGCGGGACGTAGAACTGGACACGTGTAACTAGAAGTCAATCAGGCATCTTGAGCTTCAATAGTGGCAAACACTCATATATTTGTCCTTGAATGCTAAATGACCCTCTGCTATACCTCATAGGTTCCTTAAACATTCCATCTTTGGACTCATGAAGGTATACTTTTGGGTTTTCCTCCTCCCAAATCATTCTACAATGTTTGCAAAATAATTTCCAGTTCCTCGAAGAGGTTAGAAAGATGCAGGAATGCATGGAAGGATGGATGATGTATGCACATATTCACATATTCACATATATACATGCAAACAAACAAGGGCCTATGTTTGAAGATCACGAGCATGGAGCCATGGTGTACCCATCCCCAAATGGTGTGTACCAAGGTTCTCATATATGTAGAACAAGGTTCTAAGCGGTTCCCAAAGTCATAAACCCATCTTTTAGATATTATCGACACACCAATTAACTTGACAATTAACAATATTTTCAAGATAGTCTCATTCGAGTGTAGCATCGCGTATCAACTATTTTGGATTTACATCATCTTAGTCAATGGATTACATCCTAAGATGTCCAAAATGGGGCAATGAGGCGGTCCTCAGTCTCACGGGCTCCTAGGTTGAAAGTAATAGTGTATTCATGATGGCTTGTTCAACACTACTACTAATAAGAGGGCCTCAACTGAGCGGGGGATCTGAAGTCGACTTTTTCGAGATTAACTCCACCAAAGTCTCCTTGACTATACCATCCATCCTAAACATATGTGCACTAAAGTCTGGGTTAGGACTTATCTCACCACTCAAGGCCACACCACTGCATACAGAAAAAACCCAGGCACATTATATATATATATATATATATATATATATATATATATATATATATAATATATATATATATATATATATATATATATATATATATATATATATATATATATATATATATATATATATATATATATATATATATATATATATATATATATATATATATATATATATATATATATATATATATATATATATATATATATATATATATATATATATATATATATATATATATATATATATATATATATATATATATATATATTTATATATATATATATATATATATATATATATATATTTATATATATATATATATATATATATATATATATATATATATATATATATATATATATATATATATATATATATATATATATATATATATATATATATATATATATATATATATATATATATATATATATATATATATATATATATATATATATTATATATATATATATATATATATATATATATATATATATATATATATATATATATATATATATATATATTCAAATATACAAGTATACAAGCAAGCAAACATATAAAATAACACAAATACAAACAAGGTGGGCTTAACCCTAACAAGGGAATAGAAATCCCCAATGAAGTCGTCATTTCTGTTGCAGTGAGAATCATATATCAAGCTATTGATTAACTTAAATCATAAATCTTTTAAATTCACCATCGAGCTTTGATTTATCCAATGGAAATGGTAAAGATCGAAAACTCTAACTGCAATGTAAAAACAAAGTAAGAGATCTAAGGTTTGGGGTTGGTTATTGTCGCTACTACGAAAATCGGCGCCGGGTGACAGAAGAGTCGCCACCGTGCGTTATTTATCCCTCAGAGCGGGAAAGGAAACGCTCGAAGTAAACCTTGCAAAAACGGGGAAAGGTATGGTCATCGCAACCAAAACCTGGGTTCGGGAGTCGGTTACGCAAGGGGAAGGTATTAGCACCCCTCACGTCCGTCGTACTCGACGGGATCCACGCTTGCTTGGGTTGTCTAAAGGATGCAAAACAATCTATCTACCGCTGCTAAATCTAAACGGAAGGGAATTGACTCGATAGAGCGTCGCACTCTATGCCTACGTATTCTCAAGAGAGAAAGTCAGAGTCAACGTAGTTCGGGACTACAGGGAAAATTGGCTCGCCAAGACCTCGCGTCTTGTGCCTACGTACTTCCACACTGCATGGAAGATCAGAGCCTTGCGTAGTTCAGGCTAACTACGGCTAAACAAGGATATACTCACACAGCAGTGAGAAAATAACTGGCTTCAAAGGGTCGGGAACCTATGGGCAAAACTATGGCTTGGTCTCAAATGCACTCGGGCAAGAGAGAAAAAAGGATTACAATTAGTCATCAGCGGGAAAGTCTCGATCGCACAGCAGCGAGAGAACAACAGGTTAGTCGTTAGTGTGCTCGCTAGGATATCGCATCCTATGCCTACATATTCTTGTCTGGTACGAGAAATCAGAGCAGCTGTAGTTCGGCTACTTCGGGACCACAGCTCAAATCTCGTTTTATTAATCTCTGAAAAATGATTACAATGAGTGAATACTGAAAATAAATTCCTAGGAAATACTATCCTATTCTATCCTGAAAAATCGAATGGAAAATAGCCCCCTAACAAGTGGACGTTCTAAACTATCCCTAAAATCGTAAAATAAATCCTAAAAGAAAATGTACTTTAAAAATATTAAGTCTATACTAATATTTTTCTCTCTTTTCTTTCTTTTTCTTTTGGACTATTTTCTCCTCTTTTCTTTATTTTTTCATGTTTTTCTATTTTTTCCAAATATCCTTTTTTCTCTTTTTCTTTTACTATTTTTTCTACCTTTTTCAATATACTTTTTTCTCTTTTTCTTTTCAATATTTTCTTTTCTATTATTTTTCCATAATATTTCTTTTCTTTTATTGTTTTTAAACAAAGAAAATAAGAAAACAAAAAATACAAAAGGGGAGGGGGTGCAATGGTTACATGGGAAGTGATAAGCAAAACAAATAAAAAAAAAGACAAATGAATTGGGCCCAGCCCATCAAAGAGAAAAAATAATGCAATGGTTACATGGGAAGTGATAAGCAAAACAAATAAAAAAAAAGACAAATGAATTGGGCCCAGCCCATCAAGAGAAAAATAATCACAGAGGGAGGTGCTGTGATGGAACAGAGGGGGGAGCCAGCAGCAAAGAAAAACTCGTATTGGGCCCAGCCCATTCACAGCCAAAAAACGAGGGGGTGTGTGTGTCTCAAAAAAAAAGATTGGGCCTGGCCCACCCTCACGCGGTCCATCTTCCTTCTCCTTCTCCATTCACTCAGAAACCCTAGACCTCTTTCTCCTTTCTCCCTCACCGCCGTCATCAACCCTCCGAGATCCTCCGTCAAATTCTCAGTCTCATTCTCAATCCCCATCTCATTTCTTCCCTTCCTTCAACCTTCCACTTCCACTTAAACCTCTCTCAACTTCCTCTACTCAACCTTCCACGACGAAGCAGAAGAAGATTTGATGCGCCCCTGGGAGATTTTCTGAAGACGATCTTGCGTGTGGATGATGGAATTATTCGAAGGGCTTATTCAGCTGTTGATGAAGGTCGATGACGCTTCGGTAGTTTCTGGAAGCTTTGGATCTTGAAGGATGAAGGCGTTGATGATTTGTTGAACTTTCTGGAAATCGTACGAAGTTGAAGACTAGATGATTGGTTGAAGATTGTTGCATGTTCTTGTTGGAGCTTCTTTCTGGGAATCTGATCTTGAAGGATGAACGAATGACGATTCTTGGTACTCATTGATGGATCTAAAGAAAGATGAATACAGGGAGCTCAAGATCTTGTGATGATCGATGACGAATCAGGAGATGAGGAAGACTGATGGATCTTGTGAATCATCGATGGTGGTTTCATGTTGAAGGAGGCTGAAGGTTTGAGTTTCTGAGTTTTTCTGGGTTGAGGATGATGAAAGATTAGGTTTCTGGGAATCTCTTGCTGAAGCTTGTGAACTCGTGATGGAAGATGAACACCGGTGATGGTTATTCTCTAGTATGGATGAATGTTGGTGACGAGGAATATGAACGGTGGTTGAAGGTTGTACGTCGGAATCTGGAGATTTGGTGGTGGTTTGGGGTTTGTTGGATTTTTCGGCGAAGTGGTGCGGTGGTGATGAGGGGAGGACGATGAAGATGCCTGGGATCTGGGGATTTTTCTGGGTTTGTGAGGTCCTCCGGTTGAAGCTCACGGCGACCGCCGGCCATGCATGCCGGCCGGTGACGCTTTCAAGGCGAGGACGTGTGATGCGTACGCGTGGCCAGAGATGGTGGAGGGGTGTTACGCATGTGGGACGCGTTGTCCCTACGCGTGGCAGGGTGAGAGAGAAGAACGGAGGGTGAGGTGGCATCTGAAGGTGGAATAACGTGGGGCCATCCTCTTTTCTACACGTGGCGATGACTCTTTTATACCTGGAGTTCTCTGGACGCTTCTAGCAACTTCTAGACGTTGCTGGAAAAAATCTGGCAATTACTGGACTGATGCTGGATTTCTGGACTGATCCAATAACTGAACAAAAAACATAAACTGGGCCTTCCCCAATTGGGCCCAACGAAAATGAATTATAAAATCCAAAAAAAACTGCCTAACACTGATTAATGAAAGAAAAGCTTGGATTAGAAAACTAATGACTAATTAATTCTGATCAAATCTCAATTAAACCTAAAAGAAAGAATTAAACCTAAAAAACTCTATTAACTCTAATCAAACTCCAATTAAAAAACTCTAATAAACCTACTAATCTTTTATTAAACTCTAATTAACTATATTTCCTATTAAACTCTATTTACTAATAAAAGAAAAAAATTTATTATTATTCTATATCTAAAATTAAAAATATTTAATTTCTATTAACAAAAACTATTTATTTAATAAGAAAAAAATCTATATCAAAAAAGATTAAAAAAGCTATTAAAACTATTAAAAAATCCTATTAATATTCTAAAAATGAAAAATGCTATTTATTTCTATAAAATTCTAAAAAACTATATTAAATCCTAAAAAATGATTAAAAATCTATTTAAAAAGAATTTAAAACTATTAAAAAATCCTATTAATATCCTAAAAATGATTAAAAAGCTATTAAACCCTAAAAATGGCCAATAAAATCCAGAAAAATCACAATAATTCCCAGAGGAACAAAATAAGCAACCGAACGACACAAAACACCGCGAGAGCGCACCAAAATAGCCAGTAAAAATAAACGGGCACCGAAACATCCCAAAAATACGATTCTACCTATCTGAACTGATTAAAAACACCTGAGACGCGAGACGAGAGATGTGATCCCGATAAAATCAAAACAAATGAAAAATGCATTGTATGCGATATGCAGATGCGAATGCGGTTATGCGTCGAAACATAGGACCAAATACGAGACCCGATTGGTCAAATCTTAGGGTGCAACAGCTGCCCCTATTCAAGCGGCTTCGACCTGAATGGGTGAAGAGCGCTCAGCCTTCAAACATTCAAGGTGGATGACGGTTGAATACAAATGGAACCCTGAAATTTGCCAACCGCGGGAATATACTGCAAAGCTGCTTGAGAAAAAGCTTCCAATGAACTGAAGTTTGGTTGTCACGGCAACAACTGGTCAATTTTCTGATAAATTTTCTTCTCCTTGCCAATCACCTGTGTGACGCCACAAGTATTGGAATAATGCTTCGCAAAGCAAACACCTTCCCATCTGTCGTGGGATTCTCTTCGTCGACTCATGGTTCACGACGAACATGAGGAAACTCTCCTGGGGGAATTCTGAATTGAACTGCCTGGCACCTATTCTGACGAAGGCGGCAGCTTCAGAAGTTCGATAGGTCAATCTTTGTTGTTGTTTTTTTTTCGATGCTGACGTAACAACCAAATGAAGAATCACTCCGCTGGGGGAGAAGGTAAGCTGAACCACACAACTCTGCAGGTGAAACAAACTTGAAATCCAATAGGCAACCATTCTGGTCCATGTTTCAACATGCGTATGCTTGATAATGATGCAATGCCCTATATGACACGTAAATGCTATGCGTTTATGTTTGAAAATGCGAGGCCCAGACGGCATGAAGATGCTATATGCTTGATAGATGCAAAATCTAACGATATATGCAAATGCTAATGTAAGCTCGAGCTGCCAGAGAACACCAGGTCTGAAAACCACTCGGCAAAACAAATGCCAAAGGTAACGTCAACTCTACTGGGGATGAACCGAAGTCACAGAATTATCTCAGCAAAGTAAATGCTGGAAACGGGAGAAACCAAATCCATTGGGGATGAACGTCCTGCTGGAGAAATGAAAAGGCAACCCTGCTTGACGACTTCACTGGGGGAAGAAAACAAACTCTACTTGGGGATGCTCCCTTCAAACCATTGACAACTGATTGTACTCTGCGGGGATTGACCCAAACTGGGATTGATTGTGCGCAGCATACTGCTGGAAATGCCCCTTCTATCAAGGATATCAATTTTAATCCGCTGTGGGGTACTCCTGACCCTACTCTGATACAGGGATAGCAATACAATCTCAACTCTTCCGGGGATACTAAGCAACTTTCATCTACTGAAGAGTGGCAACTCTGATTTAACAACATCCACCAGGAATTCAAACATTACTCGGAGTCCCGGTATCAATTGAGCTTCGTATCGGGAAACATGACAACATGCGAGCCATCGGGAAATTACTGTGTCAGATACCTTTTAGGTTTTTGTTTTTTTTGTTTTTCTGGTTTAGGATGAACATGGACTATGTACACAATGGAAGATATGGAAAATACGAGACGAGAACTAGCATTCAAAGGTAGACTACCAGACGAGAACTGATAGGTTAGGTAAAATTGAACAAACATTGATTTTTTTGTATTTTGAACGTCAGACGAGGCTGACTGGATGACAAACTGAGGCATAGACAACCAGGCGAGAACTGGCTGAAAGCTGACGTACACCAGACGAGAACTGGTATAACACATAGGTTTAAAACATACAATGATCAGACGAGAACTGATTACGCGATGACATGTACCAGGCGAGAACTGATACAACTCTTGAAGAAACGGCGACCAGACGAGAACTGGTTGCAATAAACTGCACCAAACGGGAACTGATGCTTACAGACGGGTGGGCCAGACGAGAACTGGACTTTGAAAACGACTGGTTACTGACACGTAACAGGTTTTAAACTGCAGGATAATGATCCAACGACAACAGGGCCTTCTTGTTTGGAAGATTTACGTTTTTGATAAGGGTATTGACACGATTCCCCGATACTCAAACTCTAGCTGGGGATAAACAGACTGGTTTGAACAACTTGCTTCAATACAATCCAACTTGCCCCAATCTAGCTCTTGGGAATACTTGCTCTGAACAGCTTGCTACGAGAAGACTTCGAGAATATTTGCCCCGGGCATCTGCACGACAAAAGAATTCAACACCTAACAAACCCAGTTGATTTCAACATTTCTCTGCGATGACTTGCCCCTGAATGAGCGTTCTAGCGACTTAACCCGATCTGATTATCTACATGAAGTATCTGCTTTCAAATCTCAGCATTCTGCATAATTGCCCCCTGATTGGCTCTCGAGAAAACTCATTCTGATCAACTGCTTCTCAAAGAAACTGCCCCTGATCAACTGAAGCTTCGGGACTTGTCCTCAGACTAGCTGATTCTGAACTCACTGGAAGCCGATGCCCCTGATTCGCAAGGCTTCACAACATACACCATTCTGGCTCAGACTGCTGAATTACTCAGTCCTGCTTGATTATTCCCTGCTGGAATTTCTTCCCTGTCAAACTACTAACCTGCAATTAGAATCGTCTGTTCACGAATGGTAATCTTAATGCAATGGTTATTGCAGATTTTGAAAAAATTTGAGTTGTCACTCATTTACATGCATATGATTGCGAGTGGACGAATGAACCAAAGTTCAAACGTAGTGCTTACGTGGTCAGTGAAAAAAAATACAACAAGGATGTGGACTAGCAAGTTAAGAAGGAGTCAGGTTACTCAACCTTATCGTAATGCGCTTCAGAATAACCCTACCTCAATTAGGTCTTTTAAGGGTTTGTATCATGGTCGGGTTCACGGTTCGTGAAACAAAGGATATTTGGCTCAAATTTTGATTTGTACCCACCCCCTTCTACGTGATGATCTCCGATCCTAAGGTTCAGTTAACCTGGCACGATGCGCTCGTCTCTTCGAGAGGTATGTTGAATGGTAAGACCCACAGCTAAGGAATTCACAAGCTTTTCTGGAGTGACAGTTACTCCTTCTCGTTTTTGGTGTCTGTGTACACGACTTTGTGATTTGCTGGGGAAAAAATTTCTTTTTAATCCCTCTCTTTCATTCTTTTGATTCCCTACTTTTTGCCTGGACTGACTCATTTTGAGTTCTTTTCGATTTTTTCTTTTGAAGTCCAGCGGGGATGCCCTGATTTTTGCCTAAGTATTAGCTTCCTAGCTTTTTTCTTTTTACTTAGCGGGCTTTTCTTTCTTCTTTCTTTTGGAACAAAGTCGTGTGACACTGGTTGTCTTGA